>MU912904.1:0-36502 GCA_036418165.1 Cooperia oncophora
TCTAAGCCGAACAGCGCCACGAGTGCTTCTATAGGATACACTACTCACTGAATTCCTGAACCCATCTGCAGCACTCATGGATGGTGCGATCCAGCACGTACGGCGGCCTACTCCGGAAACGTTATTATGCGCTTTCAGAGCTTTCAGATCAAAATAAATTGTCAAAGAATTAACCCCGTCATCGCTTCCTTGAGCTAACCCTTTCGTGCTACGTTGTGACGAACTTCCTCACAAATCGCATCGAACATCAAAGCGTTCCAGATAGTTTCCATTTAGCCAACGTTTCGCGATCTCGACACCGATCGTACTCGATCCGTTCATGCAATTCGATAACGCATTTCGTTTTCCAGGCCATCATCTCCGCGGAAAAAAGCTCATTAATTGAAGTTCAGTTCCACGAGCTTAGCCGTCGTAAGCCGCCCCGAGAAGCCCGCCCCAATCTCGGCGGCCTTCTCTAATGTTTTGTTGATGATGCAATTCAATCCTTCATATAAGCTGGGTCATTAATTCTCGTTGTAGCTGCGTATTACGTCAAAATAGCGTCGAACTCTGCGATCGAAAGAAATCACGCCGCGCCCCAAACGTCGATCAAGAAAACATACAGACACACACAAATATATTCAAGGTGCGAATTCCCTTGGGAGGGGCATTTTCCTCGAACTTCCGTCAACCTATTGATATCGATGACAGATGCTGACGATATGATACGCCACGGAATGGTCCCAGCTTCAGTTTGAGTGGCCACGTAGCAAGAACCGTCGAATCATTGGAACCAAAATATTTCCTCCTAGAGCAGATTAGACTCCTATCAGCTAGAAACAAGCTAGTTGTTCGTGGGACTTTCATGCCATCGTCAGATATGGGAAACTCGGACAGCGATAACAATTTTTTTCTTTTGAAGCGCAGTCTCCATAGTATCTTAAAGGAGCCAAACAATCTAGGATTATTCAAACATATCAACTTTTATGGAATATACAGCTGTTGACTGAGTGGAATGAGCACTACTGCAGGACACGCCGGTACCAAAATTCTAGACTAGCATAGCTCGCATCAACCCGAAGTCGACCAGGCTTTTTTCCTCTGCCAGAGTCTTCCATTTTCCAAGGGGAACATTTGTCAAACCAACCACCTGGGGCCGAGGTAACTTCAACGGGTTCTTGCTGGGATACCTACTGTAAAGCTCTGTCCGCACCGGTATAGCTTGATTAGGCTATAAGATGTCGCAGTTCGGGGGCGGAGGCGGTTGCACTTTCTTTGCCGGTTGTACAAGTCTCTTTCTGGTGCAAACGCTGCGCACTTGTGAAGCTAGAGCAAGCTCGTCGAGCCATCATCTTAAAAACTGTCCACTCTTGTAAGCTCACGAATGGCTCCTTATATGGGTTGGCTCGCTGATGGAAGTTACAAAAGCGCTAAATCGCCGCCCTTCGTCGCTGAACTTGCCCTGATTATTTTGGCTCTTCTATAAGTGAGGTCTCCAAAGCGATTGCGATTCTTCTTCAAGAGTGTGAACAGTCTGAGCCATATTGCTCTGGATACTCAGAGGCACAGCGTCGCGAATTCACACATGAGCGATGGAGGCGGCAAATGTGCAGACGACCACACTGTACCATAAGTATAGTCTTATCCCTGAGGTCATAAAAGGGAGAGTAATGGCGTGGCATTTAAAACATGGTACAGGAATTTAATTACTCGTCGAAATATTCCAGTCTGGGAACATAGTGTCACTTTTTCTGCGCTGGACAGTGACACGACACCAGTTGTGTGCAAGATAGAAAAAATTCTCGACCAGAAAGTTAAGTATAAACTGCGCCACGCCTACCCAACTCCAGGGATTTCGAGTATAACTGAATAGTGAAGATAAAAGTAAATAAAACGTCCTAAAATGCCCTACGTAGGGCTCCCTGACGATACCAGCTTGTACGTGCACACAATAGAGAGAAGGCGTGTTTGTACGAATTCTCACTCGTTTTTATCATCACGATATCAGCTCTTTTCTCTTAACACCAACCTCTCACCATTCAGATAGGAGAGAGCTTGTAGAGGGGCTACTAGCTAGTAGCTAGTAGCCGCTGGGAAACCAGCCCAAAGGATGCCTACGGGCATAACTAATCAGCTTCTTTTGGTCGATTGATTGATTGATTTGAGCTTTTTTCTTATTGCAAATTATCGTTTTTTGAATGTGTTGTAGCCTCTCAATCATTACAGGATTGCCTGACCCGTTTCAGAGGTTGTGGCCTTAGTTTGTCGCGGAAGTGTCTTTAAGATAGTCCAGATTTATAAAAATGGGCCATTATATCCGAAAGTACTGCTTCAGAAGAGCAACGAGCTAGCAAAGCCGTGGAGTTACCCATTCGATGGACAGCTCAAGGTCAAGCCCGCTTCGGGCCGCACTTTCGCTCTCGTTCACAGCACTTTTTCATCCGTTCAACAGAGCTCACCTTGCAACGTAAGGGGCAGCATTTTTTCATCACATCATCAACTCTCGACGCTCGACGGCCGCCACGTTTTTCGCTCTCGTCGACGTTTCCCTGAACGGGTACGACGACCACGAAGCCACACAATGTGTGAGCGTGTGCGAGCGCGCGTACAGTGCGAGCGTCCTTGTCCCTGTTCGTTGTCATTTTTTCCGACTTACCACCGACCTTGGAGTGCCATCAACACTGACCCATATCTATCTCGTAGTGCGCCGCACTCGCAGTCTACTCAGTGCACTGCTGGTGTGTACGTAGGTGTAGCTGGGATAAAGATAAATCAATTCAGGGACTTATCATTTTTCAAGTTTCTCTGACTGGAATGCAAAATTTCATGGTCCTGTAAAACAACCGACGTACAGATCGTGATTGACACACTCGTAACACGTTGTAGACAGATAAGAACTCCGGCAGTATCGTGCCGATTCATCGCACGAAACGCTTACTGTTGCAATGGCTCGACTAAGGTCATGTACGCCGCGAATACGGTAGCTGGCACGAACAGCTGATCGCTAAAAGTGCAAGCGCGCTGTCCAACAACGATTAATCCATGCAGAAGTATTGCCGTAAAAATAGGAACAGTGAAGCGCGCCTGCTAGTAGTGCAGGATATCGCTGTTTGTTGTCCTCAAATAGCCAGTCACGAATCTCCCAATTTCTTAGGAAATGCTTAAACCAGTTGTTTCTAGGATGCAAATTTAACCAACTTATTAGTTTGTGCTACTAATTAGCAAAAAGTAGATAACCTTTCATCGGAAATGTCAAGGAAAAAAAGTAGGAAACTTCTGAAACTCTACAACGTAATATAATAGTTTGGCGCAATTCGCCTTTGTGGGCGCTCCAAATGATACTCAGCGAAGCTCATGCCATCTTGTAAAGACCTGTCAATTTACGTAATCGATGGACTCGCTTGTTCAACTTTGCGGCTTCACAAGATTTTACAAGTCTCACCAAGTGGGCACCTTACTTTGCATGAACTGACATGAGCAGCTAGCGAAGGTGCAAAATGTCTCCCACCCCCCCCCCTCCTCCACCGCTTCCCTAATTGTAAGCCAAACAATGAATGCCGATAAGAGCTCATAATCATAATAATATTCTAATCACTTATGTACGATGAAAAGAAATAATAGTACTAACAATAATAATTTTTTCTCAATGAGTCTTTGTAGTTATTACGCTGAGAACTCCTATGCAAGGTTTTGGCCTTATTTTAGAAGGACGATCAACCTCAACTGCTGCACGCTTTGCTGAACCTCCTATCTGTCCGCAGTTTCTTCTAAATTTCTGCATCTAATCTTAGAATATTTGCAACGGTCTCGAATGGTCTCGATCTTGGTCCAGCAACTTTGGTAGATGCGCTGACCACGGAAAAAAGCTGCTCCCTGCCCGAGAAAAGGAGTATCAAGTCCATTCGAACGGTAATTTTGGACGTATCCAACATTGTTCATCCGCCTCTGATTCAAATCGCAGCCAACCCAAAAAAGCCTTTCGGGGCGATAGGTCGCCTTAAAACGGGTTGTAAAAAAATAAAATCATAAGCACTGCCCCAAGAAAATCTTAACTACACCCTTTCGATACAGTCTGCTTCCCTTCCCCCCACTACGCACCATTCGGATGTCTCTACGATGCCCGAAGACAGTCACATGAATGGCGCAGCTCAAGGAAACAGATGAAAGTTATCTGCCTTCAGAAGTATTACCCAGGTTTTGAATTGAGCGTTTCCAGGGCTATGACGTTCCTACTTCTTTACTCTTATGAGGCAATTGCTACCTAATAACCTCCACACAGCTGCTTGTCTAGAGAACCTAGTGACATGCTTGTCCTCACGAATGGAACGAATGAAAACAAGGGCATCAAGATGGTAACAAGTAGCGATGCCACTATTACCTCAGTCATAAATTAATAAACGAAAAAAGCAAGGTCGTACGCGTAGCTCGTGTCATCATCGAACGCCGAAATAAGGTACGGATGAATATTGATGATTGAAGGCAGGTGAAAAAACAACCGAAACGTTTCACATCGATCAAACTTTGTGAGATAAGCCACGTATTCGTTCTGTATTTGACATTACTTCGACAGATCGAACATGCTTGTAACTTTTAGTTAGCCCTATATCCCACCAGCCAGGGGAGATCAATAGACCGATCCTGTCATCCGCACCGAGCTATAAATTGATGTAAGTGATTCCGCAGAGTTTGAGATTCCTTGGAAATTCCAAAACGATTCTCTGGAGGGAGTTTTGAAGGTTTTTTCCTCTGTATTAGAATCACAGCACCAAGGCACAATATGTAGCGAGCGCAGCTCATAGGCAAAAGGTCATGGGACCGAATACGCACGAGTCTTGCTTGTTTGCCTTGTCCAGGAACATAAGCGAAATGGCTTTTGACATCACACATGCCTGAAGGGGGGCGCGTTGTGTCACAAGCAAAACGCTTGTGGGTTTCACAAGCAGTGGCACGTCCAGGATTCTTTGTGGCTCAGAAAAATCCTGGAGTGCCACTGCTTGTGACACAACCCACAAGCGTTTTGCTGCTAAAGAGCGTGATACTCGCGCAGGGCCCCTCAACTCCGGGGAAAAACTTTCCTCAGAATCTGATATTTAGCTCTGACCCCCTAAAAGTAAGGTATCGATGGCTATAGCCCTCGACCCATGGACTTGCTTATAATCGACTAGCCTTGGCTGGCAATTTACTTTTTGCTGTTAGGAAAAAGATGGAAGTAAGGCCAGTGTGAAGTAGATACCGTCATCCTCCACGAAAGCGCTGAATCACTTCAATTTTCGGAGAAGTCATCGGTGATGAGCCACTGAGGACCCAGGAACCCCTTCGAGCCATGACTTCATCCCAAAGATAAGCCAAGAATTCCAGAAATGGCTGAAACGTCGTTCACGGGGGTAGTTGCCCCTTAAAACCGATACCTTATTCATCTAGAGCTGAAATGCTTGAGATGAGCTAAGTCTGTTGACATGTCCAGGCCTTCTTTTATAGACAATTCCCGCGATAAAATGGTACGGGTAGAAGCCGCTCAATAGGGAACCAGTAGTTCATAAGTAATTTCCCAATACAGAAAGAGACGGAAAAACCTTGAGAACACTCTGAAACGGAGATACCCCCTCAGCAGTGGGGCCGGCGCCTTGGACAAATTCTTCATGGGGAGAAGCCCATTTAGCAAGATTCTACATGCAATCATTCCCGATCACCCTAAAACGCTCCTGGCAACACTATACACACACGCAGTCCCACTTGTAAGCCGTTGTCTTGCAGAGTGAAAGTAATCGTGGTTGCAATGGTTGCAATAATCACGCGTCTCTAACGCCTTTATCTCGCCGTTTGTGGTGGTACAGCCTTCGTGAATGCGGACTACGATTCCAAATGCACACAGGCATTTCGCAGACCACTTGATTGCGAGAACTGTATTCTAGTAACGATCACTACTGGTTGCACTGGTTCTCTTACAGAGGGTGGATGATAATTCGAGAAAAATGCTTGCACTGCTCGCTCTCATCCTTGCGGACTACTAATGGCTACAAATTTTTGGCGAATTCGCTGGTCTAACCCGTTCCTTTCCCAGCGTTATCATACCACTACCTTCACAACCGCGTTAGGAAGGCTGCTTTGCAAAATTTCGATAAAATTCAGTTCAGTGGTCAAGACGCTCCACCGATGTATACTTCATGGCAAAAGGCCAAACTGACCAGCTTACTTTCCTGGTACTTCTGGTACACAAGCGTACCAAAATTGATGCAAGTTTTTAGTCGACAAACCTTTCGACTATGATAGCCTTCTCTGGAGTACTTTTTGCCGGAACAATGGCAGAATAAAAATCGGGGCGCGCACTTTCACTCAATATCTGATTCTATTTTTTCTGTTTTCACAGCAATTGTACCAGGGTAAGGCGGCGGCGGTGTGGTTTTTTTACACATGAAATACCCCAGTCGAACTTTATGGAACCTAGTGGTAAAACATCCCATGTTTTGAATAAAATTCATAATTTTAAAATGGCTTCACACAGAAGTCAACTTGAAAAGTAGAAGACTCCGAAACCTGTGGGAAAAAACATCATGGGATTGAACTCATACTCTCACGAGCTAAGTCTGTCTTTTGGCCTGACACCAGCGCGCAAACAGTTCTTCAATCCGATCCATGATTGCTTGTCGTAGCATAGTCGTCCAAAATACACGTAAGCATTCCGTGACCATCATGAACCTTAGGCGCCCACGGCGGCGCGTGGAGGCGGGCGATAACCGTCTGCCTTGACCTGAAATCTCGTTCAGCCCTGTGACTCAGCAAAAGTATTTAGCAGGCCGGCAAACACCCTTTTCTGTTGTCCTCATCCCGAAGTTGCTGCCTGAAATACCGCTCACCAGATCTTCTTCTGTCTCTGAAAGCACGTACCGCTCTAAATTGAAGCTAAAACCTCTTAGCTGTACATGGTGACCCGGCGCGATTGTCTCAGATACATTGCACCTAAAATTTGAAATTTTGCTTGCAACGCGCAAGAAGCTCAAAGGTCAAGCCCGTGGGCACCCAACAGGCCCAAATCGGCCTACGCCGCCTCTCTCGTCGAAACAATGTCGTTATGCTCTCTCTCGTCCATCGTTTTTTGCTGCTCTTTCTTCGTTATCCTTCACTATATCGTCGCCCTCGGCATACTGCCGTCCTGCAGCTCTTGTGCTCGCCTAGTGATTGATCACTATCAGCTGCAAGACTGAGGGCCTTATATGGGACGACGTTTACTTATCCTTTTTTTGCTTTTTCTTCACTAGTGACCAACGCCCCAAATTTATTTTGCGTTCTACCACCTACCACTTGAATCGCGGAAAATGCCCCCGAGCTAATCAAATTTCTTCCAACACCCGCAGGGGAAGCCTGCGGTCAGCATTAGAGAAGGAACCTTATAATGTCGCAAGATCAGGCTATGAAACTAAAGTTGTACTCCATACATACCGCTGTCTACAGCCTTTGATAGAGTTTCTGCATTCCGCTGGATGTCTGCAGAAATAATGCACTGTGAGCGGAACACGCTCTGTGCCCCTTCCCGCCTCGAAATTTCCTTCTCGGGTACCGGAGCGAGCCCACTTCGCTTAACTACCCAATATTTTCACAGATTTCCCCTGATTCCGACCTGTTCTCAAATATTTTTCCAGTCTCTCCCAAAAAAGCTCCCGCTCAACGGGGAAGCATATAGCGCCCCGAAAATGGGAAATCCGCGAGAAGTCAGTCACTGAGAAAATCTTTCCCACTCGTAAAGTCCCTATCAAATCCAAATACGACTTCCCCAGCCTGTGCAGGGAGCGAGCACGGGGTTCCTCTGCGTACAACGTGCCCCGCAGGTGAGTAAAGCATTTCAAATGAACGCTAGGTCGCTCCTCAATTTGTGACGTCGTAGCGGTCTAAGAAGTGAGGAGGTACTCCTACGATTGCTAATATGTATAAGCCCATACAACGCAGATTAGAATATTTTAAGGTTAATTTGGTGAATGAAATCACTTTCTTTTTTCCTTCTCCGGTCAACTCACGAATCGAATTTTCATAAATTGTCAATTCATTTTGTATCCAAATCAGGTTGTTCGGAAACCAACCGTTGGACGCTATTTCTTGTCAGCAATGATTTTGCGGTAGCTCCTTGGCCATTTACTATGACCCTCCAGCGGTAGACTTGTAATCGAGACTCTTCAGAAAGTACAATTTCTGTCATCTTAAATCCCCCACCAAATATGTCTGAACATCAAAGCGCGTCAACGCGCCGTGTATGTCAGTGCACTTCCCTTGGGGCTTTTTGCACGCGTTCTGCGAGTCTCTATCCTAATCGTTTCTTTTTCTGTTCCAATTCGCATTGTGTTACGCGCAACATTTGCATCGTTGTTTGCGCCGCCTGTGCAACCGCCACCATCGCTGCTGCGATGGCGTTGGCGAAGACCAAGGCGCAGCGCAAATGCTGGCGGACCACGACTATTTGGGACGTATCCAAAATTTGGAAAAAGAACGTCAAAGTGGAAGGTAGATGCTCTGCTAAGTGACGGCAGTCATTTTGCTGTGACTAGTTACCGTAAGCTACAGCCAATGGGTGGCAATGGTTTTGCAGGTTTTTTTCTTATAAACGCTCCGCCCCCGTTGTAGTTCCCAAACGCTCTTTTCACCTCCCCACAAAGTCTGAACAGTTTTGTTCACTAATCGATAAGCAGAAATAGGACAATGGAAAGAGGCGTCACTGCCACACATGGCGCAATGATCGAATTCCACTCAAGCAAATCAACCCTTCTTTCACTTCCCAGTTCAGTTAGGTGATCTTAACCTTCGAGATCTGTCTCCAGAGACAAGAACGGTAATCGTGGTAAATCGGTAATCTCCTGAGAGGCGAACACCTCTGGCTGAGGGTATCAGGACACATCATCAGTTGGGGATTTTGGTCGAGTCCGTACGACCACCCCCCCCCTCTTTTAAGAGTGGGTTGATACGACCCTCCCCTAGTTTCCCTCCTCTGATTTCGAAGAGCCGACGGGGGGGGGGGGGTATAACACACGTGAAATGAAAAAACCGCCGAGAAAATACAAATTCCTTCCATCCTCTCTACCATTTCTCAGATTTCCCCCAACTTCCTACCGAGTTTTCCAGAATTTCGCGAAAATTTTTCTACTTTAACCCAAAAATTTTGCTGTCGAGCGGGCGTGGGGGGTATAGCACATGTAGCACACGTGAAACAGGAAAAACTACAAGATAAGGATAAGCCAGCAACCTCTCCTAGAAGAGAAACCCCCTCCCAACAACTACCACGTACGATCCCCCTTCACAACGTTCCCTCACGATAAAAATACTAACTATCAAAAATTTCCTTTTCCAGCCAAAATACGACCCCCCCGTCCGCACAGATGCTGCCGACCATGACTATTTGGGACACGTATCCAAAATTTAGAAAAAAAAAAACGTCAAAGTGGAAGGTAGATGCTCTGATAAGTGACGGCAGTCATTTGCTGTGACTAGTTACCGTAAGCTACAGCCAATGGGTGGCAATGGTTTTGCAGGTTTTTTTTCTTATAAACGCTCCGCCCTCGTTGTAGTTCTGAAATCTAGCGACCAAATACGTCCTCTGTTGGAGAATCCCCAACAAAGATGTGCCCTGGGATCTATGCCTAGAGTAGAGACATTACCATTTACATTTCTCGGCAGAGCTGTTGTTCCCATAGGGACACCGCTGGCACCTTTAGCTCGGTCGCTAGTGGCTAGCGTTTCGCTGGCTTTTCGCTAGCTGCATAGTGTTCCGGATAAAGATCGGCGCAATCGGCTTGATCTCGAAAAAGCGTCCATTGCGCTCGATGGAACTGGCCCCAAAAGGGGACGGGCTCCAAACAACGGCGGCGGCGGCCGTTGGTGACTGCTAGGTCGACCACGGGAAAAAGGTGCGCAACAAGCCCTGGATGGCGGGGGTAGAAGAAACGCGTTGATGACAATGATGACCAGAAATTGTTGAAGCTTCCTAATGCGATATTATTCAGCGAAGGGTAAGGCCCACTGGTATGGAAAAGAGGGATAAGTTCGCTACTTTTAGGCAGCACCTACTTCATCGTCTTCGCTATGATGATAAAGCTCTCGAACAAAATCTCTAGAGAGGGGGTTGTGAGGTGTGATAGGTCCCGATACTGCAGATTCCCTAGGCTGCAATCTAACGATCTATTGAGTGCAAAACTCTGGGTTTTGTTGACCAGAGATGCTTTTATGCCCTTGACACCAATGCAAACTCTCGTCCGCGCGGCGCAACTAACGACTGCACGATCATATTTCTATCCCTGAATTTTTGAAATGTTTTATATCTTTTGCTAGAACATCACCGTCACTCTCGCCATATCCGCATTGGTTCGCTACAACCCGACCTTGACGTGCCGCCAGCCACACTAATCCAAATCGCGCGCAGCCGCCAAAACAACAGGTAGATTGTTACCGTAAGCGGCGGCGGCGACGGACGGTGGTACCTCGAGAAGGACATCAGCTCGATGCATCTAGAGCAGACGCAACGATGTGTACGATTTCTGATTCTTGCGCCAGCCGAACAACAAGCTTACGTGACGATGCCGAACAGCTCCTAATTGGGAACCGATTACTTTATCTGGTGGTTAGCTTTCTGATCCGGGAGTGCTAACGGGTATTCGCTGCTAGACGGTGTACCGTAACTTGCTAAAGCGTTAGCCTTCGTCTGCCGACCGACTTTGCGCCATTCTCTCTTGTCCTAACGTTGCGGAAAAATTAGGATGAACATGGCGAACAGCCACTTCCTTCTATAAGACCAATATGGGATATACTGGCGCCGGGGAGTGAGAAATATTAAGATGATAATCGTTTGGTCATTGCTAGGACCTAATGACCTATGCGGATAGACATCATAAGAGGCATGAACCATCTGGATAAATTCGCAGCGTATTTGAATCAGGGCACATCCTACATTGGGGAATCCCCAGGTGGGGAGGGTCGTATTTGGTCGCTGGAGGGAGGGAGAGGGGTCATATCCGCTGCATAGGGGTAGCGTTGCGGAAAATTCTTTTCCGGTTGCGGACCTTTCGCGGCTACTCTTTTCCCGTTCCAGTGGTGTTACACATGGAAATTTTTTGGAATTTCAATAAAAATGTAGGCATTTCGCAAAAATTGAACATGAGGGACAGCAAGGTGCAGTCTGTCCTAAACAGTGCAGCTGGAAAAAATTGCGGCTGGGCAAAATTATCGGAAGGTATGACCCTCCCTACCCTGTTGTTTCCTCTGTTACGAACTCATATTCCCTCCTACCTACCGCTTCCCTGATTAGATTTCTCCAACCTCCTACCGCTTTTCCCTTTTTTCTTTTCTCCTGGAATTTCCCGGGATCAATTTCAGTTTTTCAATTTCTGGTTCCCCAAAAAATTGACTGTCGAGTGGGAATATATAGCACATGTGAAACGGGAAAAAAACCGCGAAAAGTCAACAGCCGGGAAAAATTTTTTCCGACGCCGCAATTTAATTCAAAGGCTAATACGGCCCTCTCCCCCGCTGGGGATACCCCAACGTACGACGTGTTCTGGACAGTTGAAGCTGAGAGAATCCCTGCTTCAACTTCAAGTTTTCACAACTACCGAGTTCTAGCCTGACTCATTCAGGATTCTCTAAAATCTGTGCATTCTTTTGAAAAGACGCAAAGAAAGAAGCAGTATAATCACTTCTCGTAGTGATTCGTTAGGCTAGTGTCATCCAAAGAGATATCGTTTCAATCTTTCATTGCTAAATCGATCATGATTCTTTTTTCGAGTTCGTCTAAAGAACCTGCTTAGAAAGATCATCACAGACACAAAAGACATCTCGATCTTTTGGAGTCCGATCTTGGCAAATGTGTGTCGCCCAGGGGGGAGCTGGATCGTGGAGCCGCTAAGCCAGTCTCAATAACCATTCACGGTTATGATAGCCATTGATAGCTTCCATTGGCAACAAAAGGCAGCCTGCAGCCTCATTGGCAAATCTTTTGCAATCATATAGCCGCAAGGACCGGCTCTTTCGAGCACAGCCCATTTGTACCTTGACTAAGCACCCCTATCAAGAGGCATTACACAAAACTGCCTCCCTGGGACTCTAAGGGCGTCAGCTGGTCCTTCGGAGTGGTAGGACCATAAAGAATTTGTTGTGTGATACAAATTTGCCTGGAATTCCAATCATGCATTGTTTATCCTTCTCGGACCACGATTGACCTTGGATATACCACATAGATACGGGATATAACACTGCCAGCCGCCGCCATTGTCGGCCTTGTGTTGTTCACCAGCCGCAGCAGCCCTTTCCCCTTCCTCTACTATTTTCGTTCACTTCCTTCGTTCATACTTTGTTCTCTTCGCTGGCTTGTTTGTCAAAGCCGTGACGTCTTTGTCATATTTTCTCCCCCCCCCCCCTAATTCGTTTTCATTTCCGCAATCCTGGCCGATCACAACACACCTCTACGCTCTATAACTTGAACTCGTTATTCGAACAATGAGATCCGTGTTGAATTGTTTGGATTCCGATTATCAATCCCGCACATTAACTGGTTGTCTAACCTGTTCCGCGCTTCGTTTCGTTCTTCCACCCTCTCAATCCACCTACCTACTACCGCCCCAACCAGTTGCTTCAATGCTCACCCAGTCAATTCGTACAGTACTTTCTTGCGGGCTTCCTCGACTCTGAGTGCTTCTTGAATATTTTATGAGGTCCCTAGATTATCCTATGGCATTCGCTACAGAATTCCCCTCCAGGGCTGGAAGAGCGCGGTCATGCCACTTTGGTTCTGTAGGACCCTCCCAAATGAGCAAGTACCTTATCTCTTTTCGGTTGTTATTCCCATAAGGGTAGTATGGATCCCTTGAACGTTTGATCTTCTGATTCCAAGGTCTGGATAGTCATCATATTCTACCAACTTTGGGCCATTCCTTCTGTTATACTTTTCACAACAATCCGATAACGAAGTAAAAGTCTTCGCCGTTGATCAATCCCTTTGTGGGATGCGGCACGCATTCTACTTCCATTCAGAATCGTAGTGGCTTATTGAATGCGATGTGGCCTATACAATGACTTGCGGGGCCAGCCGATGTACAAGTCAGTGTTTTATCCTCCCAGACGAATCTGGTACCAATTTACCGTCCCCGGAGGGTAGAAGGCTTGGTTGGCCTGAGGCGGGAGTCGATCCAGGATTTGATCGCCGGACCGTGCGCGGTGAGCGTGTGATTTGCCACCACACCACCTCCGCCTCTACAACAATAGATGTTAGAACAGCTACAGGCTGTTGTTGAAAAGTTTTAAGGAATCTGCATAAGGCACCATCGGGATTGACCCATGAGAAGTGTCGATCAGCCTGAAAAAAATTCACCAAAATCAAGTTGGGATCATGAACCCTTCGAAAGCCCTGATCAAAACCATTCAGGCTGGGACCGATAACCTTCACAACACTGGGAGCTGGTGACACTCTGTAGCACTATGCGCCTTACATGACCTGCATTCCATAAAGATAAAGTAGGAAGAGATGTCTTTTCTTTGCCCGTTCCACTCCCCCTCCCCTCCCCTCTCTTTTCCTCTCCAATCATGAGGCTTTCCTGACGAACACCTATCAGTTCGCTGGATAGGGAATAAATGAGTAATTTATGTGGATCTATTTTAATATATGTTCTAAATTCCAGAAATTAGCGGACCCCGCGGCGGCGCATGAGAGACACAAGAAGGAAGAAGGAGAAGAAGTTCTGCATTCCAGAAATAGAGTGTGATCGCCCCGAATTACTCACCGACGAGTTTGCTGTCTTCCTTCCGTCACCGATCAGGTGTCCCGAGATTGTCGCGTCATCAATGGCTATCCCATTAATAAGGCGGCGTCTAACGGCGCCATTTGGCGCCTGCTAGCTTCGCGTGCGTCCCAGTAGGTGTGGTCTGCCACTCAGCGCAGGCGCCTCGACGGAAATAGGCGGAGCCGAGGTAGGCACAAAGGGGCGTAGCATGGTGCGGTGGGTGCTACTGTCTACCAGTCTCGACTTCACATTAGCACCGACCGTAGCTAGTCGCGGCGCTCAGTGGCCGGCGCGCCAGGCTCCGACATCCAACAAACGGCTTCCTTAAGCCATGGACATCTAATCGTTCCATTTAATTCCGTCGCCACTGCTAGCACCACACCTGTTTGCGCTCTTTGCTTTTGCTTAGTTCTTTTCCTTCCGCTGCTTCTGTTCACTTCTTCGCAATGCTTCTGCTCTCCTTTGTTAATGGGAATTTATTGCAGTTCTCCTAAAAAATTTCAGAACCATCCCAACATGCTCCCTGATAGTCCATCTCCTCGTGCCGCTCTCGCCCTCTCCGACCTACAACCTCAAACAGGAGCCTCAACGTTCGCTGTCGGCACCGGATCGGGCAACTGGTATGTTACGCACGAAATTTTCTTCGGACGTTTCCTATCTTTTTGACAATCTCTTCAGCTTAAGACTCAGCTCAGACTTACCGAGTCACATTGCCCATTGAAACTGATGCCAGTAAGTACCAACACCCGTGCCATTCCGTTGCGACCGCCTAACTTCTTCCAAACTAGTCACACTACCAGCAGGCAGGCTACATTTTGGCCGCTCAAGTGGATCAAATCTGCATTAACTGATTCATAGTCCTCGATCATCGTTCAGTGCGCACACAGATCTCCTATTCGTCCAAACAAAGCTGATGCTGCCGCTGCTGCTGCTGCTGCTGCTTGTTATCCGTGTGCGAATCGTCGTTGCGTAATGCTTACGAAGCTTACGGAAGACTGGTTGGCGGCGGCTAACGAGTGACCAGTTGGCCGTCGGACGCCGAGAACGTGCTCGAACACGGACATTAGTCTCTACTCTTGTCGTAAATTGGAAGGCACACCACTTTTGGAACACGTCCATCCACAAACAGTTCTTTTGAATAGCCCTGGGGAACCCAATTATTTCATAAGTGATTCAGAAATCCACTAAAAGTCAATTCTTGCAAACGCCTTACATACGTAGTCTGTCACCCAATTCCAATACCCGTAACATCTTAGAAATTGGGTGAATTTTTTTGATGTTTAACGGTCATCATGTGCGAATCAGCGGAATTTTTAGGTCAACACACGGCGTTGGCGGTGTAGGCGGCGACTCGTTCATGGATAAGAACAGCAACGGAGGCGGTCTCTTCGGCAACAATAGACAAAATGTAAGTTTGAAATACGTCTCCATCAATTCGGGGACTTTTTTGGAAACCACAGATGAGCCTTCCTGGAGGTCATGCTAAGGCAGCACGATTAGTACCCTCTTAACCGCTACAGTACCGTTTAAGAGGTAAAGAGCTGGAGCCGACAATTACGTAAAGATAACTGCTACAAATGGTGCTCAAACCTCATGCCGGTTGCTTCTATCCGAGATGCGGCTCCCTCCTCAGGGAACATTACTCCAAGTCGTTGCCATTCAGGCTATTCAGGACCGGTAACATTTAGAGGGCTCTTTTTATCACCGCGCAAGTGAAGTGCCTGACACTGGTCAACCTCCCCGGGCGCCACGAAGTTGACATTATTGGATGGGATGCGTTACCAGGGCATGTCGTGCATTGGGGATCCTAGCGAGGTTAGGAGGGGAAGAGGGGTGAGGGCTTATAAGGTTGCTAGAGCGAGCAGTCATAACTACTTTTGAGTGTCTTGGATGGGACTTTATAAGCAGCCATAGCAGGTAACAGCCGCGCCCCAACTCATACAAGCTTATAGTCCTTTTCTCGGTGAAATGCAAAGGAGCCTTTTCTGAGTGAGGTATCCCCTTTCAAGGCTATTCCCGGTGAACTGTAAAAAGTGGGTCAGTCGGAGAAGATCCATGCAACTGACCACAGTTCTCGAAGCGCAGAAAGACCATTATAAGAGCCAAATGTCACACAACCATTTTCCCCACTCAGCCCGGCAGGCTTCAGTTCAGAAAACCGGTACGGTTTGGAGCTCCAGACCTCTTCCAATCTACCAAATTGAGACTGCTGAGCTTCTCTCACCAATGGATTCAACCAACCACTGATGGATCGTATTACTCTGAGCGATTCATCCGTAGTAATACATCATTACAAACAAATCGCCCTAAACGGTTGGACCCCTCGAGATCTCAGCGTGCCCCCACAGGAACCCGCGCGAGGCTCTCGCTCCGTTTTGGCCAGCAGAGTATAGTTGCATATCGCTCTCCGACCATTGTCTTTGCGTCCCGGGCGTCATCCGAAGAATAGTGGATGACCCCATTTCAGCGAGGCTTTCCCATATAAGGCACACTCTACGTTTCAGGACCGCCCATTCGACTCATTCTTCAACAACCAAGGTCCCTGTGGCTGTGCCTCTTCATCGAGTGCCGGTGGAGGACTATTTTCACGAAAATGAATGTCAGGTTAGTAATTATTTACGTTTTCAAGTGATCTTGACCACCTATCTTTCCGCCTTCTCGTTTCGCCGCAGCGGGGCTCAACCTGTGACCTCGTCGTGTGATCCTCGTGTGTCTGTACGCGTGTGTTAACCTATCATCTCATATGTTTTTCTGGCGCATCCCGCGACATTCAAGGTTATACAGCGCGTAGTTTTACCCTACTGACCCGCAGCCCATAGCCAACAAAAACATCCTCGTCTGAACGCGCCGTGTGATGGGAGGAGACGAAAAACGCTACGATGCGCAACTCGATCACAGTGATCAGCGCCGTTAAGGGTAGCAATCACGCAGCCGTCAGCCGGCTAGCTGGGCATGTAGCCGCGAGCGAAGTTCAGTTCAGAAGACAATCATAACAAAACGACACCGTACACCCGCCTGTTTGGTGACCGTTTTCGTCTTAGCTTCGCTCCGAGGGATCTTAGCTTCCAGGCTTTGGATTTCGTTTAATTTTCTTTATTTTTGAACGTTCAAAGCTCTCGACATGTTCCTTCAAAATGCTTGCTATCTGCTACCCACAGTATGATCCTGAGCAGAACCTACTGGGCTAAAAGACAACTTCTCGATCCCCAGGATACATACTGCTACCCGCCGCAAGTATTTCACCTGCATTGCACAATCCAGGCTGATTTATGGAATTCGCTTCAGCTTTTAATTCTATATTTGCGACCGAACTTTCAACATTGTGGCCAGCTCTGGACATCGTAGCCAACCGATGTACCAATCAATCTGAGCCCAGTCCAATACAAGCTGAACGAAGATGGAGGGATAGAAGTCTCGGTCGCCTTAGGAGGTACTCTATCCGTGATTTGACCCTCGAATAGTGCGCGAAGTGAGCGGCGGCACTTGTTGCCACTACACAATTCCCGCTTTGAGAAAGAAATCGCTCAATGTTTCTGAAATACATCACCAAGTGCCCACCTTCAAATCGCGGAAACTTCTGACCCATAAATCACTTGTGGGGCTGCGACATCCACGTCAGCGCTTTCTCCTTCTCGAGAAGCCTGCAAGCACTACATTGAAATGACGCAGTGTGGGGGAGGGGACTGTGAGCTGTTCAAAACACTTTTATTCCACCTCTGGAAGGATTACCATTTCTACTGCTTAATCCAAAAGGCTAGCGCTCCGTAAATCCTACGATCTCGAGTATATTACGAGACTCGAGTATATTACGAAAGCATGGCAGAACTTCTAAAGACGGAGAGCCTGACCTGTTCCCCATGGACGGAGAGCCTGACCTGTTCCCCATGAATTCATGACTCCTCGAAAACCGGAGGACATTCGTAGACTGATCTAAATGATTTTGCTTGATTGTCCTATCTGCCAGCCAGAGATCTGCGCGAGATTATAAAAGGCCCACCTCCCCTTTCTCTCCAAAATTTGATTAAGGTCAAGTGGTAAGTTACAAGCTCGAGTCTTACGCGAGGCACGATGCTCTTTTTCTGCGAACATCCCGCACGACTCCCAAGGCTCTTCCCCTTTGACATTCCGCCGATTTGCAACCTTATCAGGCATTGGGAAGAGGAAGATCCGGATATTGTGCTAGTGTGCTTTTTGAAAGGCCTATTGCAAGGGATATTGAATGCTCGAATGACCAGAAATCTCAGTGACTCATATATTTATGGGATTCTTATGGCTATACGGAATAAGCAAAACAAAAAAGTTCCTCACATGAGCATAGCTAATTAAATCAAATTGTTTGCATCCTGTTTCACTATAATGCCCCTCCCGTCGCCATTCAGATTTGTGATCTATGTCACAAGAATGTTCCTCATTCATCAGGATGTGCAATGAAGTAGTGAAATCACTCACTAAGAATACGAGGAGAGGTTCCCAATCCAGTGCCTACAACTTCCGATACAGGAGAGGACAGCCGTGTGCGTATTGGGAAGTTCGTGCCTTAAGTGATTACGTAATATGTGAAACGCTTGTTTATCGCTTTGGATCGTAAGAGGAAACCAATATCCAAAGTGTAGTCAAAGCTAGTGTTGCTGGTATATTGGGAACCATCATTTACCCTTTAGATGGTCAGCGGGCGCTGGCGAATCCCCACTGGGGGGGGGGGGGGGAATTCGGTAGGTGGAGAATGAAGGATCGTATTTGATCTCGAGAATTTCTTTTCGTACGTGAAAAAACCCTTCCCATTCTTGATTTTTCGTGTTTTTCCCTTTCGCATGCGCAATACATACGTACCCCATCCACAGCCGCTCGAGGGAAGCTTTCTCAGCCAAATTTCAGCGAGACAAATAAAAAATTTCTCCGGTAAAGTTTAGTAAAGTGGTAAAGACAAGAGAAGACAGGAAGTTAAGGGAATAAGTTCTCAGCAAGGTATTAAGCAGAGTGGTAAGTCAGTTTCACAGAAGGATTGGGGGGCATGCTTCTCACAATTGCCCTCAACTTGCAAGGCTCAAAGCTAGGCTACTCGGTTCGCCGTAGCATATCGATTAAGACTGAGACCAGTCTAAGAGGTAAGCGGAGCTGGTGTCTTACTCCATATCATGAGTTTTTTCTGCTCAAAGACCACGCCTGACAACGTTGGAAATTTTTTTAGAGGATTCTCTTTCTTCCCGCACGATTTGATGAACTACTCATACTTATATCAAGGTGTTGACGGAAATCGCATGGCATATCGGTCCAGATTTGAAATTATCGGAGAACGGAGCTACTGTTTTTATTGAGTCGTTTCCTTTGTGACCAAACGAATTCATAAGACAGGCTTTCGACTGTCGCGACCAGCCCATTCCGCTTGCGATGCGACGCTCGGAGCCGATCGGGAATGTGCATGGCTTTCCAATGGCATCATCGCGCAGAACGCACGACTTGAAGTTGGCTGCCCTCCGTCTCTGCACTACACGGTAACCGTTCGACGTAAGAGGAAGGTTGTAGCCGACACCAATATGACCACTATCTCCTTCCCCTCCGACCCTCTCAGACCCTTTCACGGCCACTGAACAAACTGTATAACTCTTGAGATCCACACTCATTAATCATCCTAACGAAAGCCCTGTGCCGATCTTTTCTCTTAATAGATTAGTTCGGCTAATAAATGTACCACTCTACCTTCGCTGTCGACCAGAATTTCTGTCACCTCTCGTCTAATTTCCAAAGTTCGGGGGAGAAGCGGCGGCTGGGAGGGGGTGCTACTCAATCCCTGATGTTCTGGCGAATTACTCCTGGCTGGTAAGTTATTTTCATATTCGGCTGTGCTCTTTGTGAAAAATTGCGCAGGGTTTTGCCATTTAGTAAAAAGTCACTCGCGAATCACTGGAATTCATTTTTACTTCTGAATCTCTCAAGAATATGGCCAATGCGTCACAGTAATCAAAAGAATGAATACGCAACGAATATTTTGTAAATCCCCCTCATAGTAGTTCCAAATAACTTGAGAATTCAGAAATAACTGAATAGAAGCATTTTGTGGACTCGCACGAGTGGTCTCGAAAAACTATCACCTCTGCCAAGGATCTGAAATTGTAGTCTCGCATTTAGAACCACCTTCGTACAATAATTGTTCCTTGGGCCTCAGGCCGATCAAGAACGTACGCGCTGCAAAGCTCTCAGACCTGACCAATACACCCTCTCATGCAAGTCTCAAGCCAGTCCTTTACAAAGCTATTCTATTTCAGGCTTCGCCCGTCATTACTCGTTCTTGTAATTACTCTTCTTACTATTTCATCTTCTGTTCGTGGCGACGTTAACTTGCCCGAGTGCCATGATATCCCAAAAGTGCTGTGTTGTACCGAACGTGTGTTAGGTGAGTGATGATTATGCTCGTTCTCTGTGGTGCCTATAGAGATATGATTTCATGCTGTGTGATCGCAGTGATCAGCGCCATTGTGCTATCTATAGGGATAGGAATGTGGGTGGATACGTAGGGTGGATCACTTTGGTGATACTTCGGGATCACGTGATTCCACAGAGATTGTCCTTATGAGATGAGAAACTTGTTCTCTTCACCTGAGGCTCATATGGGATGTGTGTGGGTGACGAAATAACGGACACGAATTGGGCCGCCGTCGATCAGTAGCTTTGCGATATATCGTTGATGATCACGTGCTTTTCGGCGAATTCGATCTCTACGACACAAGGAACTAAGTCTTTGGACTATATGGTGCGAATGCGGGGGGAATAGGTCTTCAGACCGATTCTGAAACATGGTCGAATCTCAGCAGAGACTTCCTCCGCTAGCTCGCAATCCGATCTGTGTCCAACGGCATAAGGCACTAATTTTGTGCTCGAAATGGAAAAAAGTGGCGAAAAAGGAAGTGAAACGGTAAAAAAAAACTGCAAAGCCTTTGTTCTATACGACTCAAGGAGCGATTTCGGACGAGTACCCTGCTGGCCGTGCTCAGATAACCACTACGGTAGATATGCCTGCATGTTTACACTCATATATCCATGCAGCACCGCAGCCGCTTCATACCAATCCCTTCGCTTCATATTTTACTTCGCAAATGAAGCGATACGAGTATCAGCAAAGGTCGGACATTTGTGGGCGTCCGGGTTGATATGTTGCAGCTTAATAGGGCGCTATAAGAGTACCATCCTCAGAGAAGCCGCCACAAAGGCCTGGTGAGGGCGCCGTATTCTGTTCCGCAAGGCGTGTTAATCCTACACGTATTGGGGATCCTCTATGGGGTGACAGATGTTCCTGTACACCATCTACTTTTTCTATTTTTGTTCCTACCAAAACGTCCCGAGCGGCAGATTTAGAGGGTTGGGATCCATTTTACATGAACTAGTCCAGTTGATATCGTCGCAATCAGTCAGGGTGGTTTTAAGTGGTGAAGAATGAGCCTACTTGCTGCATTTTCATCACCCAATCTGAATAAAAAAACCTATGGAAGCGAGTCTACATCACCCCTCCTCACACCGTTCCGACTGACTGCGACGATATCATCAATATTTGAAAGTGCAAATTAGTGCAAGCGTGGATCTAGGTGCCGTTGCAAATGTTGCAGGAAACTGCGGTAGCTCATCGAATACGTACATAAATCACCATTTTCAGATAAATGCTTGACTGGTTGTGTTGACTATGTGACGGAGAAATGCCCTCGTAAACTCCAAAAATATGACACGATTGAGGAGAAGAAATCGGTTTCAGACAATAAGGTGAAGTTTTTCAAATAGCGGTGTTCTCAATCAGTTCAGAACGGGATATTGAAAGGCTGCCAAAGCGAGTGAGATGGTAACGCGGGTGCAGCGTGAAGTGGATGGCGCATCCCATTTATGTAGCTGACCAGTAGGTGGTACAGTTGTGATCCCCCAAAACGATTGGGCGCAGGACGGCGGCGTGACTTGGAGCGCAGCCAGAGCAGATTTTCACCAATTGTAGGGGACTGAGGACGGGAACAAAGCCGCCCTGGCTGCTTTTCCGACCGCGCTGCGTCAAACGCCCAATCGTTTGCATGTGTCACCACTCTATGTATGGGCCACGCTAAGTTAGTTTCCTGGCCACCAGCCCGTTTATTCAACTTTATTCGCAAGTTTGTAACTGATCAATAAGCACAAATAAGCATATATATGCTGCGCCACGTACTAGCATTCCTTTCAGAATCAATGAAGGAGTGGACACGTACCCGTCGCAACAACCTGAGAACCTGCCGACGCTCTAAATAGAGACTTCCTCGCCATGCATATTATACGTTCACCACTTTGAAGTGCTGAAGGGGTTGGCTGGGTTAAGCGGGGTCCGATCTATGAGCCATAGTCGTGGCAGGCGTGTCTAGTACCAGTGAGCCACCACAACGTTGAACATAAGTCAGTAGTTGAGAAGGTAAGAGTGGTCCCGGTAGCGTGATGGATAACGCTCGAAACCCGTCCCGCGTTCGATTTTTGCCCACATCTCAGCATCCTTGCGATAACTCCGTAGTGTTTGGTCCTGTTGCTAGCGTAACTTTTCGCGAGTTTCCGATCCGATTGCTGTAAAAGTAGAAGAAGTGAGTGTGAAAGTGGTCGATTACTCGGAACTAAAAGCATTTTTATGTTCAGATTGAAGTTGTGCAGCCAACTCGAGGTTCACGTCCATCCAACGTTGCTCTGCCGAGGACCACTCCTCGGCCTCCACGTACTGGTGAGGTGTGGATGGAAGAATCGGGACGGCGCAGGGCACCAGTCGGTGAGTAACTTCCAAACTATTCGGGCCTTTCTGCAATACAATTCGCGTTTTACAGGTGGTGATCGCAAACTCCTAAACCAGGAGTATCCGATCACTGAGGTGACGGACGCCGATCTGACTGTCGAGTGTGGTACTGAAAGTTCTCGTCCGCCCTACTCACCTTGTCTGGCTCGAAAAACTGTCGATGACGTGTTCAAATCGTGCTGTCAGCAACATGCAAGTTTCCCCTCCCCATCTGCGGTCGCTCAGGCGATCGTGCTCATGTCTCATATCTATCGCAATGATATCTAGTACATCTACACCCGTAGCCTTGGCGAAATCGGCGAGAAATGTCTCGTATTGGTCTTTTATTTTTGGTGGAATTAGGCACCCCAGTAAAGAGTTGAGTGTTTCGACACAAAAGCGAGAACAAGTTCTACTGAGTGGCTTTTGGAAATACTGCTTTCAGAAGAATCCTATGATTACAGTAATCTCTCCCTTTGCAGGTGCCAGCCAACTGTCACTCCTTGTGCACATACGAACATCGTGAACACGTCGCTGCAGAGACACTTATCGCTGCCGTGCAACAGGACGGATGCGATCTCAAGGTGAGCGCCTATATTCCCAAGAAAACTCCGAGATGCTAGATACAGTAATCCGTTGCAGTACCTGTCGTCCATTCTCTACTGTGCCAATCAGAACCGAGATAATCGCAAGTGCTGCGAGTTCCTCGGCATGTCTAACGCCGATTTAGGAGTAGGAGATCGGTAGGTTTAGTGACTAGCAAGTATCGTACATTATGCATACCAATCGATAATCGATTGCCACTTCAGATGCTTGCGAATGTGTGACATTGCACCATCAGGTGAACGTGTCGGTACTGTAGAGAAATCGGATTTGGTCTGCCTCTCCAATTGGAATGTGATCATGTACTGCGCACGATCTGGACTTCGTACCTTCAATTGATCTGCACAAAATCTTTTCGCTCCTCCTTCATTCGTGTCCTTTCCTATTTACCCATCCTTTTTGGCATTTCTCCGTCCACTTGCCTTCATCCTTTTAGTCGTTCGGTCGGTGTGATCGCTGCACCTCTCGAGATCTCGACGCGTTCTACGCCGACCGCCTTGTAGTCCTTCAGGGTGTTTCCGTCATGTTCCCACTTCATTATCCCCATCTGCAATCCCTCCCAGCCTCTTCCTGCTTGCACTCCCCAGTATTTCTGCCTTAAAATGTTTCTGTCGACCCAGTTAATAATATAATTCACCACCATTTTGTAATAAACGCTGCTCGGGTGCGATAATGACGTCATTTCTGTTTCTTTCGTTCTCGTCTTTCTCGCTCGTCTTTCACCCAGAGTGAGTCTTCATGTTGTGGCGTTGGTGCCAAGGGGCTCTGGCGCCCGCCTGCCCCTCCCCGCCCCGTCCAGGCATTCTTCATTCGCCCACGCAAGTGCTGCATTACCTGTGATATTCGCGCAATTATCGTTGTCTGTGATCGTCGGCGAGCTCATATCACTTTAACCGCAATCGTGGCGAGTGCTCTCAGACTTAGTGATACGGGTTCGCCGAGCCTACTGTACAATTTATTGAATTTGACATTTAATGGCATATTTATTATTTCATTTACTGTGATAGCAATCAGATTGTTAACCTGAACTAGAAATAAAATCGTTTCATATTGGTAGCATTCGATATGACATGCTTGATTAGGAAGCAGATAGAGAACATTGCTAGTCCTTCCTTCGACGTCCAGTAACGCTATGTAGGGGTATGGGATAGCACGAAAATCGCTATGATACACCCCGGACAGACACCTTTTTCGCGTGGCTTTCACGTGTGACCGGAGCTTTTGCCATGCAGGTCTGGCATGACCACCATATGTGTTACGCCGCCACATAGAGCAGGTTTCAGTCGCATTTTCTCTATTATCGATAAATTTATTCTGAAACTCAAGCAAGGGACAGACGAGTGGTTTGGAGTGTAGAGCTCTTGTTTGCACTCTGAGCCATGAGCTCGTGCCAAGGTGCAAATCAGGCCTTGCAAAAATTGCAAAAATTGGTGACGATACCAGCGTCAGGCCCAGGTTGACAGGCCGGCTGATGGAGAAACCCGTCACAACAACCATGACAAGTCGCAAAGATCAGTGTTAATGCTAGGACGTCACCCGGAAGTGGCGCGCAGAACCCTCGCCCGAGTTCTGTGGTCAGTATGCGAGGGCTACCGAGGGGTGAACGAATACCGCCAAACAAGCCAGGCTGAATAGGGACTCTGAATATGCAGTCGCTCACAGGGTAATCCCGAGAGGTCGCTGATCTGATGGAACACCAGGAACAATCAAGTCCTATGCCTCAAGGAGACATGCTGGAGAGGAAGGACTGCGGATTCGGAGGGAAGGCCAACTCTTTTATAGCGGAGAAGAAACAAAACGGAACGGTGTGACCACTCCAGTAGCGGCATCCCGCAGGAGCTATATCTGCGCCGTGAACAGAATCAATGCTTGAATCATAAGACTCAGAATAAGAAACGGAAGTGTTTTTGAAGAAGATGGAGGCAGGAAAAGCTACAGGCCTGGACGACTTGGCAGCTGACTGTGGAACTCACAGCATTGGTAATCCGCAGAATGATTTACGAAGTCTTTTAAACCAGCTTGTCGCAGAGAAAAAGGTACTCAAGAGCTGGCAACAGAGCACGACCATTCCGATCTGGAAGAGGAAGGACAGCCTGGCAGACTGCTCGAACTACCGCCCAATTCGCCTGCTCTCGCACAGCATGAAAACCTTTGAGCAAATTGTTGACGGTCGAAACTGTGACATCGTTCAACTAGCTGCCAACCAGTGTGGCTTCGTGACCAGCTGTAGCACCATAGACGCCATACATGCCGCTCGTCTTCTGCTGAAGAAATCGTGAGAAGCAAAAGCCTGTGCAATAGCCTTTCTAGATCTGGAGAAGGCATCTGCTCGCGTTCCTCATGAGGTTATATGGTACGCCTTGCGGCAACACGGTGTCCCTGAAGAGCTAATCGAGTGGGTCCGTATCCTTTATTCAAAGCCAGAGAGCCAAGTGCGGACTCTTGCAGGCACTTCGATGGAGTTTCCCATCACTCTCGGGTACACCAGGGCTCCGCACTCTCACACTCCTTTCATTGTCGTCATAAATGTCATCACACAAGAACTCCAGAACGAAGTTCCTTGGACGACTCTTTTTGCGCTGATGATGCAATGCTTACATGCGAAGATAAGAGCACGCTAGAGCAACAGGTGCTCGATCGCTTGGAGTTGGCGGAGTTTGGGATCAGCTTAAACGTAAGAAAAAGCGAGTATCTGACAACTGATCCAAGCGAGACGGGCTCCATCAAATTAGACGGCGCTGAGCTGGCGTGTACAAAACACTCAAGTACTCGGATCAGCAATCACGAGTCCGATGGAGGTTTAACTTGCAAGTGAACGCACTTGTGAGCGCAGGATAGTCGACAGGGTGATCGTCGGCGACAAGAATATAGGTTAGCGCCTTAGACAGAAGTATCCTTCGACCAGTCGGTGCTGAGCGCGACCAAAGAAGTCGACGCCCGCCCAGGAAGCTTGGGATGGCCCTATAGCTGACAAAAGGCAAGAAATGGGTCTTCGACGAAATGGGTCTTCGACGGCACGGCCATGTACTTCGCGCAAAGGCTGACACCATCTGTACGCTAAAGAATAATAATAAGAAGAATATGAGTGTCACAATAGACCGGGGTACTGGACAATACTAACGGTGTAAGCACCCAAATCCGCGCCCGAAGTTGAGAAGGATGTTTTACCGAAACATGGACGAAGCCATCACGTCCGATTCCGGAGTGTGATTATCTTACCGCAGCAGGTGATCTGATGTCACGGTGTCACGACGGAAGAGGGGGCCTAGAAAGGGTGCGCGGAGAAGAGCAAGTAAGAAGAACGCTGAGGGCTAGAGGGTTCCGGACTTGGCAACAGCCACCAATTTAGTAATCTGCAACACCTTCGCGAAGATATAGACTAAAGGGTAGCCTGTGGCAGAGGAGGGAGACAAAAGGAGATCGACCATGTATGGATAGAACATTGTCTCTCACAACTGCAAAGGGCATCAAGGTCCTGCTCAGCGGAGAACTGGGTCCTCAAAGCAGCACCTTCTCATTTGACATTTCCATTAACCTCCCTGAGGAGACGAGGATAAGAACTGAGAGGAGAATACCTGCTATACGGTGGTGGAGGCCGCGAAGGAAACGCATCAGCGATGGCAAGAGACAAAGGAGCCCAGACGACATCGTTGTCTTCAAGAACTGCGAGCGACTTGCTAAGGCACATGTCACCATGGCGGAGAACACTGGAGTGAATGCCTTACATGAGCAGTGGGAGGGACGAGGGGAAGATAAGCCTGTCATTCGCCTGAGTGAAGACCCGCGACGGTGTCATTCCAAGGAAGAAGCAGTTCAAGCCAAGAAACAATGGGAAGAGTATTTCAGTAGGTTGCTGAACGAAGAGCTCCTACGCAATGACCACTCCTGTTCAGTGATGACGGCTGGTTCCATAAAAATCTGGGCGGAAGATGAGGTTCGTTGAGAACCAACTAGGATCAGGGTCTCGAAGTGACCCAGATGGGGTTCCAACTGAGGCATGGAAGGAACTCGGAAAGCACTGGGTAAGTTGGCTCACCCACTTTCTAGAAAACGTCACAACTAAGGGAAGGATGCTGGAATCGTAGGGGAGCAGTGCAATCGTTCCCATTTTCAAGAAGGGAGAGCAATAATTCTTCACACTACCGCGGTATCAAGTTGACTTCGCTTGCCACGAAGCACCAAACGGAGCCAGCTTGATACCGCGTTAGTGTGGAGAATCATTGCCACCCTCCTGTTCAAAGATGGGAACGACTGCACTGATCTCCCACAATTCCAGCATCCTTCCCTTAGCCGACACAAAGCTAAGCGCCCTTGTCCCGATCTAGCACGAGCAGCTCCGCTTCATGTACGGAAGGTCCACCACTGATGCCCTCTCCATCGCCAACAGGTGATGGAGAGGTATCCAGAGAAGTGGCGACCCATTACTAGCATTCCTGGACCTTGAGAAGGCATTCGACTGTCTACATGCGCCTGTGCTTCGGAGTCGTTTCAAAAAAAGGAATGTGCTGGAAGACGTAGAGAAGTGTGCAATGGGCCTGAGGCAGCAGTACGCATCCTACACAGCTTGACAAAGCAACTAAAACACCATCTACAGGGCAAGGTGCAAAAATTACAAGAAGTATTGACTGAGGATGATTACCGGCTGAACGTTAGAAACCAGTTTTGAGTTCTGAATAATGCACTGAACCCACAGCAAATCGCTAAAAAGAAACCTTCACTGTGAGCGACGGTGCTTCAGAACTCTGGGCCAGGTGTACCGAGCAGTAGTAAGGCCTGCAATGCTCTATTGCAGCGAGTTGTGACCCAAGTGCAAAAACCATGGAAGACAACTCCGCTCTGCTGAAGTGAGAATGGTGCGATGGACCTGCGGATGGGTGTGACTGGATAGGGTAAGAAACGAAGGTGTAACAGCGGTCATCCGAATGAAAGCACGAGAGCAGCGGGTGCGGTGGTACGGACACGTTCTATGGTGATCTGAATACAACCTAATAAGGAAGTTACTAGACATCAAAGAGCAGGGAAAGCGACCACAAGGAGCCCAAAGAAGAGCTGGAAATACGTCCTCAAGGGGACCCCAATGATGCTAACGATACGGTTGAAGGTGTCCTGGATAGGTTGGAGTGGGCATGTCTGACAAGAATATACCATGTCACATGTCTGACAGGACACGGACCCTGCGACGGGGGAAGGACTCACGCTAGAGAGAAGAAAAAGAAAAAAGTGAGTTTCATTCTGAAACTTCGCTTGCGTTTTTCATTGACACCGGCGCCACCGGGAAAGTTGAACAACGTATTTGTGATCAGTCCTCGCACATGCAAAATGTTGACGTTAATTGCAGTGAAAAATTTTGTGACGCCAAAATGACAGCTATGGCGCCACATGGAGCTCGCGCTATAAAAATGTTATAACCGTGATTTATTGGAATTCGCTACACTTTACAAGGCGATTTCACAACTAAATTGTTCGAGCTTCTCAAGGCTCAGCCATATGTACGACACATACGGATATGTAACAACAGGAAGGATTTCCACAACAAACACATTCCAGTCAGATCGGGAGCCTGCAACTCGTGCGGACCTCGACACAATTTTGCGAAACGTTGCCACACAGTGCAGAAAGCGTGTGACACTCCATGTGTGTCATGGCCTCCGAAAAGAGTTAAAGATGTTAAAGATGTTCTCAGTCTCCGTATCCAACTATCTATTTGCCAAGACTCTAGTGCTTTTTTCACTCCTCATATGAATCGAAACCTGTGAAATCATAGCATTGCTTCCGCAAAATCTCTGCAAAATGGCCGAACATTAATCACACGCTGGAGGACATCTCTTCTTCCGGGCGTCAAAATACGAGTGCTTGGCCTCGTCATTACTTTCCTTCCATCTTGCCCGGAAGCAGAAGACAGCCCCCGCGCTCGAGTAGTACATGGTCGTCCTTCCTTGTGCAAGTAGTACAGCCCCCAAGCTAGAGACTGTCCCACTCTATTCGACTCCACAGTGAGCGGGGAGCGAGCTACAGCCGCTCAAAGTTCTAGTTCTAACGCCTGCTCAGTTGGACCGCCTTACTTGCTAGATGCCCTCCGACGCGCGGGCATTAATCGGAATTGCATCTCCTTTTTGCTGACCGCACTCGTGCCCATGGATAATTCTGCTCTCCTTTATTACAGTTTACTCAATGGGGGCATATACATTCAACTCAACCCATTTCGCGAGGTGAAACGCGTAAAAATCACGAGTGACGCAATTTCGTGGTGCAAAAGCTCGACGCACTTCAGTGCACTAAAATGTGCGCTACCGTAACCCAAAATTCGGACACCGAGTTTTTAAAATTTCTTTTCCTTCCAGAGTTTTTCCTCTGCGTTTTTGTTGTTTTTTTTGTATTCTTTTTTTTTTGCACTGGATGATATCAACTTTTGCGAGATGTGATAGAGAGATTTGTGAGCTAGGGGTTGCACCGCAGGGAGGTGTGACTATGAGGGAGCGATTTTGTTTATGTTGTTCTGGAGGACGCTTCCTGCTTGTTTTCTTCTTTGGGAGATTACTTATCAGCTACTGTTTCATAATTGAAAAGCAACTATCCATGACACTTTTATCGCGGGAGCTGTCTTTAAGTGAGTCCAAAGGCATCACTCGAGCTATTTATTGCTGAGGCGATGAGTTCAATTTCCAATCAATGACCGCCATCCACTCCCAGGCATCCCTTTTGGCGGACATTTTGAAGGAGCTGTAGAGGCGATGAGCGCAACCTCTGATCAATAATTGCCATTTACTCCGTTCGAGCAACTCAGTGGGCCGGCATTTGAAGAGTCCCTCTTTGGCGGGATCCTGGGGTATCGCGGCAGAGGACTGAGTTCAGTTCACGTTCTGTGGTTGCCATCCAAACGTTCAACGCCATCTACCTCGACGAGGACATCAAGCACCGACATCGGATCAAGAGGTGCAATCCTCTACATGTGGGCCAAGCATATTAAGACACTGGTTGGACATCCCTTCGGTGTCCGGGCCTGTGCCCAAGGTGCCAGTGGATATGCGTAAGCTTGCGCGGTGCAGCAGAAGACATTCAAAGACGTAGTGCCAACAGACCGCATCAAAGGCAGTCGAAAACACTCGTTTGACTCGATCTTTGCTCTTGCTAGACATATCTTGATTTATGAAATAAGTGTACAAAGCAAAGGATTTCTTATTTTTTCGATTTCCGAAACATGTTTTCGTGTTTTCGTTAATATGAATGGAGCTATAGGAGACTTACTCTTTTATACGAAACCTTGTGCCCATGCCTTCCACACCCTGATGTTTAACGATGAATCTTCTCTATGCTTCACGCACGATGGCGGTTCTGATTTACCGATGGATCAGCTCCATGAAGCGATGAACGAAGATATGACAAGGCACACGATTAGAGCGAGATGTGCAGAATGATCCCACAAGATGTTGCCCGATAGCTTCCGTCTTATTAACAGTGCCTTCAAAGAGCACTCGAAGACGGAACGTTGCCTATATGAAACCTCAGCGAGATGGGCGTAACCCTGGAGGGATCTAGTGTACATAGAGCCCCACGACGGAGTCGATTTTTCTCAAATGCGACCGGTGCAAGTTGTCTTCTTCTCTGGCTACGGCAGCACGGATGGGAGTGAAAGTTGTAGTAGTCACCCCAGCTCGTTGGCACAAGGCGTACAATCAGAATCGAGCGGAATGAATGATGCATAATATTAGCTAAGTTGGATGCCGCCTTGGCAAAGCAGTGTCTATGCAGCCTCATCCCTACGATCGAATCACCAAACGAACCCTCACATGGGCCTGGAGCTCATCCAAGAAGCTCTTGTGCAGAAGCATATTCACGGGAGGTCTAGAGGGGATACCTCGACGTTCTTCATGTCCAGCTGAAGTCAGAGATGGATATCCCGTTACTGGAAGTTAGCGGAAAGAACACGGATGCCTCACAGGCGCCATAACTTCAAATGAAAGAAGGAAGCTGCGAAGCTTACAATTGCAGGAGTTCTAAAGAGAAACTCGAAACATAAGTTCTCGACATTCAGGAAGCAGAAACTGTCCGAACAGCGCAACGGAATTCGACGAAGCTATCGAAGACAGACACAATCTTAGTTTTACCAGGTCTACCATGGAACATGATGGTTCCTTCAACTTCAGCCTCGTCAATACAGCATGGCAACAAAGCGCAAGGTTCGCGGCCAGACATGTCCCACGCCATTTCACCACTAGCCACCTTAACCACCCCTCACTCCATTTTATCGGATTCTCAGAAGCATTTTATTTCATGTTCTAATAAGTTATGTCGGCATCTCACATTATTCTCTTTGTGTTTGGTACTAATGCATTTACACTTCCATCTTATACTCGTGACTAGGCTCATGGTTATGTGAATTCGTTAGCTGTTGTTCAAAGTATGAATTATTCTATGAACTGCAATCGTGGAGAGAAACTTGAAATACGCTTCAAAGCCACATTTTCATCGGCTTTTGGTCGTTTACCTCCTCCAAAACAATAGTAGTAGAAACCATTCCACATTCATTCATTCACTGACACCATTCCAAAACATAATGTAGTAATAACACTATTAATATCTTCAGTGGAAAAGAGAAGTGTAGTGGCATGCGGCGCTTCCTACTACGTACGTAGTCTGCGTATCAAATCCCGCCCTAGATAACCGAACTTTTTTCTCCACTGCTAGATAACCGGTACAGAATCGTCTGGGAGGATATGCACGGCGATTTTACATTGGCTGCCTCCCTGATTCATTCCATAAGCCAGTTCACCTTTACTAGACTCTGCGATCCTAAATGGAAGTGAAATGTGTACAGCATCGCGAATAGCTTCGCCGACAGCGAAACTAAATTCGTCTAACTTTTTGATCCAGTGAAGCTTCACACCGTTGTGCCGATCCTCAGAGTAGTGGGATGATCTTCGACGTTCGCAGCGACATGGTCGGCGATCACGTGCGGTTTCAACTGGCTTATCGAACGAGGGACCACAACTGTTCAAATATTCTTTCGATACTTTTTCTATTTTTGAGGACGTTCTATAGTTCTAAGTAAGTCCTTTCCCAAGCGTCACCAACTTTGAAAACGAATTCAATATCGAAGCGAGAGCGGCGTGCCCAATCGCAGTCCTCTTCAATATCCTGCCCTGACAACGAGTTTAATCAATCAGGTCATATGATCTGGAACAGCTTTTTCAGGCATGCTCAAACTGAGCTGACAAAAGTTTCGTATGCACTCGAAAAGACTGACAAAACTACTGAGAGCGCTTGGCACGTCGTTGAGGCGGTGATGTGTTTGCGGTCTCTGTTGATCAATCGCGCCATCTGCACTCAAATTATGCCCTCTTGGAGGGACGGACATTGGATAGGCAGCGCGATCAAAGCCCAAAGCTCTAAATCAGTAACACAGGGGGAGGGGGGGGCCAAAAAAAAAGTCATTTTGCCTCCATGACTTTCAAGGCGCTATAAGTTACACTTTATTAAATTTTTATCGGACATTTTTACTACCATATTAAAGAGCACATTAAATACTATAATGATACTCCGCCACAGCCTTCTGGAGGAGCGCCATCGAGAGATTCGGCCGCGAGCGAAAGTGAATGGTTACCTGGAGTTTGAGCGAAATTGTCGTCGATTTCTTTTCTCTCGCCACCGTGATCCACCGGCTCTGAAGTCCGCCCGAGCTAAGTAATTGAGTGGGTTCAGGTCAGGGGACATACTTTAATATTACATCTTCTTCAGGTACGAAACGCCCTTCCATTCGAAGTAGGCTTTGGTTGCGACGGGGCGAGTTGGCGGTATGTGTATGATTCGGGATAGTGTGGGGAGCGGGTCGTGGGTGGGTGTGAGCGCGGGAAGGGGAGCGGGTGGAGGCACGGGGTGGAGCCGATGACGAGGGTGTGCTGGGCTGCGTTGGTGGGACTGGTGGACTTGTGCGGGAGTTTTACCAAAACCCATTGATTCCATGTGGTGGCACCTAAACCTGTAAGCAGTCAACAGAGGTCGCTGCCGAATTGAAGGGTACGGGCGACCACATGTAGGGAGGATATCCTTCTCGAGTTACTTGATGTAACCGCCAGCGCTCACCTTCAGTCGGGGTCTACAAAGAAAATATCGGTCTGTTCCCCGTTCCAGGTCTAACACGAAGGTCGCATACCATAAACGTCCGCGCCTGCGGCGAACTACGGTGAAGAGTGGCATGTCTACGAACGCGAGCGACGTTTGCCGTAGCTGGTCGCGATTGTTTGAGTCTTGCAAATTCAAGAGAGCTGGTCTCCAGTAAGCTAATTCCAGCGTGATTCATCATGCAAGGAAGTTTCCGCAGCTGTTTGGAAAGGCCGCGTTGAATTTCCAAAGGTGTTACTCTCGAGCAGGTTCTAGGCCGCGACTGGAGATGACTTCATATTTTGGCGTACATGAAGGCGATTGGCGGCAGCCTGCTCCAGCTTATAGAGGAAGATCTTGGGTATCTTCCACTCTGGTACTCATATCCACTTCCCCTGTCTGGGCTGCGAAAACTTCGTTGATATGTGGCTCGGCCGAAATGACTTTTTTTTGGCCCCCTTAATCCCGACAACCTAGTGAGATGCATTTGAACAATCCCACTTTTTTTGCGGCATCGCTGGTGTAATAGAACAGCCCCGGTAGATGACTGAGTCAGGTTCGTGCCTCAGACGATTATCGCAATCCGCTCGAGCGCCAAACTGCCAGCTGATATGCTGCGACGACCAGGAACCTACATCGGATCAACGTGCATCCCGCTATATTATTTGAGATTGAAAACACGCGTACATACCTCATTTAATGCATCTCAAGGCTGCTGAAGGAGTAAATCGCGCAGTCTCAGTGCTGTCGTATCTACGAAAGCCAGACCATTCGATGCCTACAGATATATGCGTGACAAGTTTGAACCACCGAATCCGAGGCAACCTCGAAGCATGTCATCGTAGTGGAAATCACAACGGGAGGTTTCGTATTTGACCGCGAAAGGAGGAGGAGGATCGTAAGCAAGCGCAGCTCATTCTGAAGTAAGAAGAGCAGCGATGCTCAGATGTTATAAGTTGTTGAATAATTGACGATCTAGTTGCATGTTTTATTGTAGAGAACACTTGGAAAGGCACCTGAAGATAAAAACAAGTTGGATGCTCACAGGTGGGGGGCGGGCGGTGACATGAAGTACATTAGCCACCCACGGTACACAGTGTAAGGTCATGAACTTTATACAACCGAAAAGGACACAAGACACATCAGATTACTATTCTGAACCGAAGGAGCACAATCTGTAAACGGATAAGTCTAGCCACTCGAGAAGTCGTCACGTTGCAACACTTTTGCGTTGGAGTCAGGCGACAAATGCAAAATCGATGTCAATCGCCGTGAATAAACCTACTTCCTGATGAATTTTGCGAATATAAAGATGTCTCTAGAAGCACACTAAGGTCCTGCTAGTGCGGCTGTGAAATGTTACATAAATGGAAGACTCGGCTTCTGGTGTGGTACGAAACTGTCATAACGAAAGTACAACGAATATTTTCAAATTTTCGGTGCACTAAGAAAACGAGGTGCTTATCAAAAGAAGGAAGTTCTTGAGATCAGTTCATGATCGACTCTCCATTAATCTCGGCATGACGACAGCAAACTTCCACCCACCCATTTAAATTCAAAATCTTCTCAAAGTTTGACCCTGTTTATGGCGTTACAAATATATACACAACCCTCACTGCCGGTCAAGGTGCTCTAACCTTTTTAGCACAGGATGTCGCTTGCAGATCGCCACAAAGCTCAAGGCAGGTTAGCCGATTAAAACGACATTGTTGACTGCTTGGCCTCAAGATTTGACTATAGTAATTGAATGGGGTGTGAGGAGGACGATTTTACGAAAGTAGATTTCCGATTTACGAGGCTCTGGAAGCAATATCTGCGAAGGTTTGTCGATAAAAAGAATCGTACAATCCTCAGATCCGCTCAAAGTAACATCTCCGAGCTTAATAATTTCCGAAGATCCGCGTGCACGTCGTTTAGTTTCATTGAGAAACGTTATAGCTGTTCAAAGTTAAAAACTCGTAGGTGACACTAAAATCCAACAATGATGACACAACGGAGAGCTCTCTTATGAAGATGTTTGAAATGGCTATATTACAGTCAAGGAACCCCAAACCTAGAGCTTCACAGCTCTGCCTTTCCCGTTTAAGCTCTACTTTCAAGAAAGTTGTGGATACTTTAAGAAGGGTACTCCAGGAGTTTCTGGCCCATTTTGCAAAATGTCACGAGAAAGCGGGGTCGTACCGAGACCCGCTTTCAGGGCACCCACCGCACAACTAGCCATACGTCTAGACATTATCAGACACACGCCCACGTCATGTTGTCATGAAATGGGCAATCAACATCTTGGGCTGTGATAACTCATGTCTTTTTACAACCTCTCCTTCTATTCACGAGGTATAATATGCTGATTAGTGCGCTATGGGCATGGCGAATGTTGCGTGATGTTGACACCACGTTCATTGCTGAATCTTGGTGACTAGGGTGCAGAAGCGAAATTGTTGGCACACGGCCAAAAAGCAGTAGAGAACAGGTTTCATAGAATGTGCCATTCAATGACATGTAGCCGGGTTACCTTCATTATCAGACACACAGGAACATAAGAGCATGGAATTCCGAAAAATGCAAAAACCCACAACTCGATGCGTAACCATAATCCATAAGTTACCACCTTGCCGTGCCGTGGAGAGCCCATCCCGTTGTCTACCACGCCATCCGTCCATTGCAGGGTGCGGAAAACACTGAAGAAATCCCAGCACGTCTACCCTACATATCAGGGAAAGTACCTGAATTTTCAACACAGTTTGCGCTTTTTTATGCATATTTGACGAGCACCCACAAACTAAACGTCAACGCTAAGCTTACCATAAGAACAGAGACGAACGAACTGTCAAAATCAGCCTTTCTTAGCGATTTTTTTCATTCCTTCTTGAGTGTTCCCGCAAAGGTACGACAAGGATGAACCTCACCTTTGTGAACCATGCAAGGTCCCCTGCAACATGAAAAAGCTCTTGAAAAGCGCTCAATGTCTTGAACGATCTGCCTCGTGAGGGGTGAACTGAGAACCAGCAAAAATGAGGTTTAAAGGGTAGGTCTTCGCCGCCTGGCGCCTATAGATATTCAGAATTTTGGAAATTTCTCGTCAGTCTTCAGAAAAGAACCTGTCCACCTGCTGGTCGGGAATCGGCGAGTCATACACCGTTGTACTATTGGCGCACATATATGTGACGATAGGACTACGCGGCGTCGCGCGCGACAACTTCAAATAGCGTAAGGTGACGATTGGAACCCGCTCACTCACGATAGTTTTGTAGTGGCCATATCGACATCGCTGCTATTTTTCCAACAAGACAATCCGTCGTACTTCAACAAAACGACA
>MU912905.1:1841-37711 GCA_036418165.1 Cooperia oncophora
GGGAGCGGCACTTTCTCATTGCGGCATTGCGTCTTCAGCCATTGTATTTTCTAGATAGTTGACGGATTGCAGACTGGTTAACTTGATAGACGCAGAAAGAGTCGACGCTTTGCAGAACTTCCAATTGAATTGAGTTTCGTGTGAATGCAGCGTATGGTTTTTTTGCATAGTGATCAAATGGAAATCTTTGAAAATAGGTGAAAATTGCCCTTCCTCGGCGTTCTCACCACTGGTTGTTCCCGAATCTCTAACCAATCACTATTGATAGACGTGAAGACATCCGTCACCCGCCGTTAAGCTCAAGAGGTCCTTCAATATTACTCCTAGCCACATTCAGTTGCATAAATTCTTGTGCTGCTCGCTTGTGTGCAAGCTTCTACAGGGTTCTGCTCTTATGGTGGAAAACAATCCGATTACGGACATCGCCGCTGCGACACATGACCTGTACTTTATTCATGATAATCATCAAGTACAGGTCGACTTCAGAAAAACCGGCTCGAACACAAGTGGATTGAGACCAGAGTTAGATGTGATGTCCAGAGTATGTATACTTTAGTGGCAACTTTTAGATATATGCGATTCTGATCATTTGATGATAAATCGTTTCTTCACAGTTGCATCATCTTTCGATAAGCGCAAGTATCAAGAGCTCTCCACTCTACCACTGTAATTTTCTTCGGATGAAGAAGATAACGAAACTAGAAAGAGAGGGGAAAACATTGGCAATGCCACCCTCCACTGCTCCTCTTTTTGGAATCTGGTCAGAATCTCGACTTGTCTAAAATTGGTCTCTATGGAGATTAACCTCATGGATATGACCATCACATTCGCTCGGCTCAAAATCAAATAGCGTCAGCCAAAATGTCCATTCAGTTTGACCTCCCGAACGTGAATCGTATCCTCGGTTGCCGCAAACCGCCGAAAGCACAATGAAGTATGGAAAGGATCTATGATGAAACATCAGAGTTACGATCAAAAACAAAAGCCGCATCTATCTTTGACCGTTACTGTACATCCCCCTTACTGTACATACCCACACCTCCACATTAGACATTACGTGGAGCAAAAAGCACCATGGGGCTGCACTCCATGAAGAACGTATTTCATGTTGTCAATTCTCAACAGGTTCAACAGTCTATACAGTGCCACTACAGTGAGGAAAGATGAGGGGGAGACTCTCCAACAGAAGTGGTTTCCAGAAAAACTGTATCTAGCTCACTTTCAAAGACGGGCGTTACCATGTACGAGGTGAATAGGTCGGTAGCTGCAAGAAACTGAACTAGAGAATAGTGATACACGGTGCTGCCCACCATACCTCGTCCGGCGTTATACTCGAAGTGCAACATCTACATCGAAGCGAAGGTCCCGCAGCGAAAAACGTTTTTGGTGGTGAGACAACTAGACCTGATAGGGCGCAGAAAAGCAACATGTGTAGCTACAACCAGGCGTGTGGCTGGTCAGCAGCGCCTGTTTCCTCAGCAGCGCCTGGTTCAGCATGGTGCCAACACAGGGGTACCACTGTTCTTAGCCCTCGTCACCGTGCAGCAATGGGCCGAAAGTGGCAGCTACAAGGGTAAGGATCCACGGCTGTGAGTTTTAGCTTGTCTTCGAATTACGAAGCTCCTTTGAGTGGATTGTGCAATAGGCTCAACCTTGATACTCGGTCTTCGGAATGTGGAAATCTTATCTAAATCTGCAGTATTTTCCTGGTATTTCACGTTTTGAAGGCCTTGATAACAGAATTAAACTAGGAAGATGGATATCCTGGAAATCCATCAGCGTTGCAAATAATCAATAAGCAATGCTCGGAGATTTTGCCATTTATTCAGCACTTGTTTTGATTTCCGCGGCACCTTTGACCTTAACTGAAAACAGCGTCGTTGAAGGGTTGTCGAATCGCAATACATACTTGCCCGGCACTGTTGGTATACTACCGTACTCCGGAAGCTGAAACGAGACACATGTACAGCTGAGTGAGCATTCATAATCAAACTAGTTTGTACCTTCAAGCTTGTCAAGACAATTTTCGGCCAAACTTTTACATCATTTCCAATCTCTCGTCGTACAATCTCAAATTCTACATCTCCGGTAATCACGAAGTTCCAGACAAGTCTGCCAGCTCGGTTGCACTCTCTGAATAACATCTATACATAGTAAGCATCACTGATACTTGCCTTCAGACAATACGCTTCTCACCTGACAAGTTCAACAGGCTGGTGGCTTTTCATGGTGAATGTCTCACTTGGTGGGGGTTTGGAGAATCCGTGGTCACTCCACACGTCGTCTACCTGAACAAACAATGACTAGCAAAGCCCGGGCACTTCAAGGTTACTGTTGACAAAAAGTTTGATCAGCTTCAGTTTCTTCTTTCATTTTGTTGACTTTATTTGATAATATACAGTAAGAAACTAACTCCTCTGTATTCAGCGCTTGTGACGGGTTTGTAAGGGCGGACGCAACTCTCTGGATGTTCTGAGTGACCGGAATCATCTCGTCGTGTACCACCGTACTCCACAGGAATTACCTAAAAAAGCGAAATACTGGTTTCGGGGAGTGAACTACTTCTGGACCCATCATTAGTTCTTTGCAGTGCACTCTCCCAAACCTCATTTTGTGCTATTCTTACGAACAATTCGAGCATGGGCATGTCGTGCTTGCACTGCTGATTTCTGGGAAGGTTCGAGAGTACCTGCTTTGACTCGTACGCGGCGGTGTGTTATTGCAACTTTACGGCCCTTGAGGCTATTTAGTATCAATGACAATAGATATCTCTATTATAACGCGACAATACTACACAGGGATCTTTGCTAGCAACTCGCAGTCCTCTAGGTATTGAGATGGTTCAGTTTAGCGAGCATATACGAGCTCTCGAGTGCCCTTTGCTCTTGATTGAACGAATCAGGGAGGTTGCCCTCGAGGTATTCTAGCGTCGATATCTCTTCGTGGGCGGATATGTTCCTATGTTTCTGGTTTTCCTCAGCTTTCTCGACACTCCTTTTAGGCTTCAACATTAGTTCTCACTTCGCTAGTAACTGATGGGAATCCCAAGTTATTGAATGGGCTTGGGGGAAAAAATTGATTGCAGCAGATACAGACGAAGAAGACAAACTCCTCGGAAGCGCTATTCTTATGCCAATTCTCCTCTTCTGTTAATCCGATAGTCCTTTAACTGATGCTGAGTCGGTGAGAATCCTTTATTTCACCGCCAGAATTTATCGCAACATTTCTTCCACACTGTGCACGTAATCACTTCCCTGCATCTAGTGAGCATATTCAAAGAAGGTCTCTGATCTAGGATTGTTATTTGCATATTCAGTATCTGTGGAGCCCTAAATAGGCTTTCACGATATTTCGGATACTCCCGTAAAACTGATGAAACTGAACTGACGAACTATGACTAATGAACTGCACTTTACAATGTCAGACGGGGGTGAACAGTGTCTGAACGATGTCCTCATTTTGCATTTCTTTTGCTGAGTGAGGGGGTCTTCCGTGAACTGACTAGTTGCGATCGGTTGTCTTTCTCGCGTTGACAATGCATTCTTTCCTTCACTGAAAAATCCAGCTGATAAATTGGGATACATCTCTGCTCCTGCGCAAGGTTCACACGTGGCTTCACAGTGGGTAAGCGCCCAACTTGAATAATACATGAATGTCACAAAAATAGTATGAACCTGCAAAAGACGAGCTTCGCAAGATTAGATTAAGGGAGGAGAGTCGACATGCGGAAGATTGAAAGATCACAGCGCTTGATATGGAAATGGCACCCTCCCAATGAACCAAGTAATCCTCTTTTCCATTGTGGGAAACGAACACCTATGTCGCCTCTCTCAACAGCTCACCTGTCAGTGCCCGTCAAGCTGGTCTTTGCTTGTTAAACTGGTCATCACCTACTATCATCGCCGTCATTTGATAAGATGATCCTCTCACTGTTAAGGATAGTTTGTTTTTGTCACCGTGTGTCTCTGATAAGATTACTCAGTTCTCCAATAAACCGTTTTTTTCGGATGGTCGGTCTACACCAGACTACTGGAAGGAAAGCACGATTACCTAGGTGCTGCAAAGTATGCATGACGGACCTATTCACTTGTTTTGAACAGGAAAGATGGCGTTCACAAGTTTTACCCACCTTATAGGTGCAAGAAAACTCTAATGCACCGCAATTTGTGCTTCTGTAATGAGAGTGATTGATACGATACCGATACGATTTCTTGCCCTGCACTCCACAGTGTGAACATCAACCGCGAGAACTGATTGGCACACTGTGCGTGTTATTATGAAAACATCGCAACCCACCCCGGTAACTGTCACTCGCTCATTGTCCGATGGAACTAGGCAAGTCTCCGGCACTCGTGGAATTGAAGTGAGTAACCTGTCACTGACATTCTACTTTAACACTGTTCATAAATCGATTGTCTCTGTTACAATTGTGTGAGGCTAGGCATGCATCGAGTGGGATGTATGACATTTGCGGTGTTTACAGGCCTTCGAAGAAAGCGCTATCCTGCCGTCAGGTGTAGTGAAGATTCCACAGATCTGTTGGAAGAATGAAACGACACTGGATTTCTGAGAAGACAACTGCCCAGGTTTCATGTAGGAAGAACATGAAGATCATTACTCACATGTGGTTCCAAATATTTTTGCAGATCGGAGACATCATCGAGGAATATCATATGACTGAATGTCTTTGTATCCAGGATTAAACTCGTTATCTGAAGTGCAACACGTGAGGGATATAAGAATCGGTTCCCTGTAGCGGTTGTGCGTTACTCTCATTATGTTCAATGTCACCGGTCACCGCCCTTGTCGGAACTTATGCAAATCTGATAAATCAGCGAACTCACCTTGACTACGAACGACAGCACTGCAGGTGATTGATGAGGACCATTTTGCATATCTGTGTGACGCCAATAACTTTTTGAAGCACAAAAACATCCGAGTAATAATAACTAGTTTTACGAAAGCGTGGCAGATGGAAGAAGCAATTCAAGCATACTCAACATTGTACACGAAAATAATCAGACCAGATTTTAGTCACGTGATGGGCCAGTTGTGAACATGTTGAAAGAGGATTCAGGAAGTCACTAAATCGTAAGCCTTTCAGGTCGATGACGGAGACGATGGAGCACGGGCGTCCTGCAATTCTTGGTTACAGCAGGGTGTCGTATGTTGTGGCAGGTCATTGCTGTGGTATTTGTGGCGCATACACAAGCGCAGACTGTGTCTCCAATGAATTTGTGGGGCTCTCGTGAGATCTACAGTCGTCATCCGGGCAATGATTAGAGCGGCAAGGGACGCGGCGCGGCTGCGGCGTGTCACGATCACGGCGATCAGCTGTTTCCAGCCTACTTTAGTCATTTTCTCCCTAATTTACACTGTGCAGCTGCTATTCTCGATATTAGTTGTTCCTTGTCTTCACAAGGCAAATTATGATTGGGATTCCTCTGATTTTCGGGCGCGATTAAACAACTGAGCAGACAATTGAACAAACACCTGAAAAAAAATCGCATAACACTCCACTGTAAAAACAACAAAAATCTCCACGCCCCATGTATTTCTTAAAAACAACAAAACAACTAGCCGTGGAAAAAAACAGAAAATGTAGTGAAAATCAGGGAGAAAATGGCCAAGTCACTGGAAAAGCTAATCGCCCCAGTCGTGACGCACTGCAGCTGCTTCAAGACTCAAATGCCCTGATCAAGTGCCCGGATGACGACTGTATTGTGAACACTAAGGTTTCTCCATTAGGAAATGTGCCAGGATCGACTTTGCTGTAACCTTGACATGATGCACATATAATCTTTACTGAGGTTCGATGGAGGAATTGGCACCTGCCCCGGCTCCAGTGCTAGTCAGTAGCTTCTCTTATAATTGTCGAACTGCCAGAAACCGCTACGTTATACGATAATGATTGCTGAGATATAGAGCAGCCAATTCTGGTGCATGTGCCGGGAATTAAAAACAGTCGGACCGCCTGTAAAAAGCTCAGTATCTAAGACACAGCCTTTCCAACCGGTAGGTACCTCCGCCGTCGATGGTCTCCGCGATCGTCGTTATTTCGTCCCCCTCCTCCTCCTCATATTCGTCTACGCCTGCTCTCCTTCGCCTGCTCCTGCCGCCGTTTTGTCCACTCGTCAGCTCTCCGTCTGCAGTAACTTTTCCGTGGCCGCAACGTGCCGAAGTGGCAAAGCGTAGCTGCTGTACACTGTCGTCATCTCAGAACCAGATTCTCAGACTAGATTTGATGAATTCACCGCGGCCAAACTACAGCTACACGTTGTTTACACGTTGTCTACCTACACGCACTAAAATTCCTTTTCCAATGGTCGATGTGGCACTGTTCACGAAACTGGTCGCATTTCGTAGACGAACGCCATGTGACACACTTACTGATGGTTGAATTTGTCATTATTATGGTTCTCAGGGTTACCAGTTGCGTGTTTCCAAGTGGGAATCATTTTTTCAATAGTAGTTTATTTATTGAGCTATTTGACATATAATGTGATGTCACTATTTGACATATAACCTGAGGGACTGTTAAGGTCTATAGAAATGCATTTTTGAAGCCAGCACGAGAGAAAGAATAGACGAGAATAGCCTCGGTAGTAGCCGTAGGATCTGCTGCAAAATAAAATGCCTTGATTCACTACGCCCTAGCCAACCGTGTCTGTGATCAAGCAAGGAATATTAAGAGAGAAGGTTCGTTGGACGAAAGATAATGATCAGCGGGGAAACGTGGTATGAAATCGCAAGAATAAAGAGCTCACCATGGCTCAGTTTCACGCTTTTCTCATCAAAATTCTAGGTCAAAAGTAGCCTTGTAACAGTACCAGTTTTGTTCTCGCTGTCGGCCATAATACGACTGTACATCTCATGTATCATGTAGTAGGTGTGCAGTACGTGCGACAGCGGGATGACCTTCATAATCTGAATTCAAAAAATGCAGCATGAAGAAACGATAATACGGCTATGAGTAAAGTAACGAGAATGAGGCAGTGGAAATCATCTATGTCACTATGCATGAATTGTATGTGGGTGTCCAGAGATCAGATCTCGTCTATGTCAAAAGAGCGCTCTTTACAAGCGAACCCCTAGATGGTCGTTAACCTAGCCGTGCGGTGAGGTGCTAGAAAATTTTTGCAACAAGGGGTCGTATCGACTATCGGATGTGGGGTAGTAAGCGAGAATCAGCAACGAGTAACGCACCCGCCCTCAGTTGGAGGGGACAGGAGGTTCGGCTGCAGAAATCTCTAATGTTGAATAACATTACTTCCATTTAATCAGTTCACTGCTGGGAAAGCTTCGATTAGGATTGGGATGGGGACGAAACGGGGGAAGATGTGCAAAGTGCACATGACTTACGTCTAGCCACGCCCACAGTGGGCGTGGCTTGACGTATGGCGTATCCTTATGTGTGGAGAACACCGCATAAAATCAAGTTTGTTAACTGACAGCATTATTCAGTTTGCATCAACTAGTGGGTAATTAGACGACCAAATAGCACAAATTGAAGAGTTCGGTAGGCAGATTACGGACTCTAACACATACGCATGCATGATTGACCTTACTCTAGGAATGGGAAGTTGCGTCTTCCATCACCACTGCGTAGGAGACTCATGCATGGAGCATAAGGAGATGAGCAATATCGCTCGGGCCTCTCTTTTTCCCATCATATCCTTTCTCATCTTGGCTTTTCTTCAAATTTCAGTGGATGGGAATTCCCAGTTGGTGGGGGTGAGTCTAACCGCTCAATCAATGACCGTAGACAGTAACTAGCACAATATGAGAATAGCTTTAGAAAAAAAATGCTCCCACGAAATATGTTGTACCTCTCTGAGATCGCATCCTTCCATCTTCTGGAAAGCAACATAAACATCTCCAGAACGAGGAGATCCTCTCACTAAAGAGACACGAAATCGCTGAAACCAATTTTTTTCGATTTTTGCGCGTGAAAAAGGCACGAAAAAAGGTAAAGAATTGCAAATGTGAATTTTTAGCTTGAGGTTCTCCTAGTCTGCAACAAGCCGAGTTGCTGGATTTGGGTTTCTAAGTCACTAGCGTAAGCTCGATGTGACTGTTTTGTATAAAATTGGATAAAAAGAAATGTACTGTACATACAGACCGCAATCATAGAATTCAGTTAGGTAGCGCCAGCTATCCCACCAGCTATACACCTTAACACACGTAGGGTTCACCTTTCGTTGTTATATGTCCGGTTCAAGGCACGTCTTGCCGTTGGGGAAGATGTTTTCTAACCAAAACTCCTTCCCCTCCGGAATTATTTCCTATGGTAGGCTCCCCTCCTCCATCGACCATCCTACCTACTATCTTTCTGAATTTTCCAACTTTCTACCACTTTGCAGAGTTTCTTCCCAGAAGATGCTTCACTTTCCGTCGAGCGGAAGCGAAGGATTATATAGCGCACATGGAACAGCTGAAATCGTGAGAAATCAGAAAGAGCAACGGTGATCAATCTATTCATTTATCTATTTGTTTATCGAGTTATTGTATCCAGCAATAAACAGTTAGCAAACTAGAAAAGTGACCACGGAATAACAATAGAAATAATGCAAGGCGAAGAAATGTGAGGTAAGAAAAATGCTTTTGATGCATGTACCATTATTTCAGGCAGAAGTCTTATTGTAATCATGTACACTCTTTATCTCTGAGACGGAGTAGGCGTGACTTTTGAGCATGGCATAGGACGGGTTACTCGGGGATACTTCAATTTGAAACAAGTGCCGCCTTGTTCTGTGTTAAATGTGGAAATTATTAAGACTATTCTGAAATAAAAATATCTCACGAAAGCCTGGGTCGCCGCCACCTTGAAATTAAGTGCGCAGCCACGTCTACCCGGTCTCAGGGATACCGAGTATATATATAGGTGGAGATCAAGGTAAGAGGGGGTCAGGTGAAGGGATGGTGGACAGTACGAGAAGGGAAGAGTGGCCTGCCAACACTGCATTATTGGGACTTTGGGTCCGGCTACCATCTTATTGTTAGTAGGTCCGCCAACCCTCCGTAGTCCACCACAATCTCGCACAGTGCGTTCCTGGGGGTAAAGAGGCTAGGTCAATGAGGCACTGCTTTCCAAAAGATAGTTGCAAAGATACAAAAAAAACAAGCTTTAGAGGCAAGTACGACCCCCTCTGGGGACACAATTTACGACGTGACCTGAACCGGATGGCTTATAGCGTCTGACGTTTTATATCCACGAGTGCTTCACCACAGCTGCCACTACTGCGCCATAATCAAGGAGCATTCCTGTTGCGCAAAATGCCAGTACATGGAGATGACTTGAAAATTCCCTTCTTTTTCATTGCTGTTCCAGTTAGGAGCTTGAATGTGGTACGGCAGGTGTTCCCATTTCACATTATCGTCTATAACCCTCTTCAAAATAGAAAAGTCTTTAGTTTGAGCAATAAATGGATGGTAGTTGCAAAACAACATGCAATAAAGAGAATCATGGGTGGAACAAAAGAAACAACCTCCAAAGTTGCTTTCGAAATAGGAAATTCTGTGAAGATCTCCAGATCGCTACATCTCGCGTAGCCAAGTACCTCCCTAAAGGTGAAGATTCAGATTAGAAAGGCAGGAATTCGGAAAGCTCCAGAAACATCTGCCTTTCTGAATCGTTGCGGACTCGTTTCTCTTGAGAACTTAATTTTCAGCTTCAATTACAATCTTGCTCGCTGCAGACGGTGTGACATGTCCGGGCGGCTGGGTTTGGCGCAGCGCCAATCGGTTCTCCACCAATTGTGGAAGCTGGCCCGCGACAAGAACGTGTGAAGAACTAGTCGGCCTCACGCAGAACCCAGCCTGCTGAAACGCCTTAGTGTCAGCAGCGAATTGGACTGAACAAAGGCATAAGGCACGATAATTTGGTACTTGGTCTAAAATGGTAGCGGGGGCGGCCTATATAGTGAAAAAGTGCGGAAAATGAAGTGCAACGGTCAAATACCTGCAGAAAAAGACCTTCTTTTTGCACGACTCAGAGTTCTGGACGAGTTTCCCGTTGATTCCATGCCAATAAGTAGATAGATAGTAGATACGGCTGCGAGTATGCCTCATATGTTCATGCAGCACCGCAGCCGCTTCATACCGATCGCTTCTTTTCCTGCTAGGCTTCGCGAATTAAACTATATGAGCATCGGGACTGGTCAAACAGTTGTGGGCGAGCGGGGGCGGTGGACGCCCGGGTCCCTTGTTACGGCTTCATAGGGCGCTATAAGGGCACGATCCTTGGAAAAAGCCTCACGCAGCGCCTGCTCACAAGGGCTGAATTCTGTCCTGCCAAGCGCATTATAAGTTCTACACGCCCTAAGGATTCATCGTGCCACTTGCCTTAAACGAAAAAATTTGTTATTTACAGAAATAATCCGAGAGGACTCTGATGATCGATCAAACAAAAGCACATTGAGACAGGGGTAACCTGTGACTGAAAATCTCTTCTGCTCTTTTCCTGGCCATCTTTTCGTCCCCTCCACAAGCCCGCAGTAGTCGTGCGAGATAGAAAGGTGAATCAAGGCTCTCTGGCACCGGTAACGTTTCCCTTAAGCGAATTAACACAGTGAATGTGCAACGAACAAACTACTCTCATACCTCAAGTCACTAAAGGGTACCCCGCGGCATGTGACGTAATAGAATTGACTCACCTCAATTTCTTCGCCTTTCGAAGAACATCCTCCGGGAATGGATCCGGCGTTATGAGGTCGTGCATTTTGCTTGTTTCGAGAAAGCTGGTGTAGAATATATTTAGAGTGCAGTAAAAAGGAGATAACATCAAGCATAAATCACAAAAGAATGAATCACGTGTTACAGATATAAGACAGCTTCTGAATGAAGAGACAGAACTAAAGAAGCGTGCGATCGGTCTCTCCAGAGATGATCATTCAGACAGTCAACTATAGCGAATAAAGATCGGAGCTCCTTCGCCATACACTTATGTGGTCATCATACACATCTTTCGTCATTTATGGCGGGCAGAGTCGAGTACGACTCCTCTTTGCGAATCCCCAGCGAGATTGGCCGCTGATTGGGATGGGGGGGGGTTGTAAGCGGTGAGTCAGTCAACAGCAAAGTGTCAGCATCGCTAGGTTGTGAGCAGCCATAGAAAACCGCTAACGAAAACACCGTTCAGAGAATATTGCACAAAAATTACTCAACTAGCTAATAGCAGTATCAGCCATCCGTCTTTCGTGGATGACCCAAAAGTGCTACACACAAAGAGGTTCCTGTAATGGTTATGGTTTTCTCGAGACCATAGACTCCCAGACTCATTACAGCCCTCCTCCACGGCGATCAAGTATGAACCCGTTCCGTTGAGATCTTCCCTGCTGTACCCTGCGGAATGTGGTCTGCTTCATGCAAGAAATCCGCTCATTAGTCTCCAAGTTGTCCCTTCTTGTAACCTCGGCATGATGTCGAATGTTTAGTTGACTCTGTCAAACAATGTTGCTACATGAAATCTTTTTGTTGGACCGACGTCCTCGCTTCGTTCTAAATAAGAAGCGGCACATGTTGCGGTTTACCAGAAAGTGATCCTTTGATAACGAATGTTTACCGTTGTATTCTAGGGATTATTATTATGAGAAAACAATGTGCACTGTATTTTTGTATTGTGAAGTAAAAAAAAGCATGCCGACGTCTTTTGCCGGAACGAATTTGGAGGAGGACTGAGGGTGGGTCGAGGGGGATTTGTGATACTATTCGATCTAGGGCAAAAGTCACTCTTTGTACGAAATACGACCGAATTTTGCGTTCGCTGCAAGGGAACTCCAGTAATGGCAGTGATAACTATTCTACCGACCACCGCTTTACTAACGATAGTGCTCAAAATGACGATCAAACAGCAAGAGCCACTGTTCTAGGCGACGCTCAGCTTTCTGCTAATGCCTTGAGTTTCCTCAGTCTCGGACCATCGTTTGCATCAGCTCAGAGCATGAATGCAGTCACTTTCCATAAGGTTGTGGGTGGATTACAGTTGTTGAGAGATCTAATGAGGTACAAGAGCAGGCGCGCTAACAACATGCAGACCTCCTCGGCTCCTGATCAGAGATTGCTATTTGCTGTACCATTCCCACGTACTATCTATAAACAGCCCCAACCAGTAGTCGAGTCGGATGTGAAGTTCATAATCTTAGCATCAGGTATGCTGAACACACTGAATCGATGCAGACGGCTTCACCATAACAATATGACTTATGAACAAAGGCAAGGGTTCAGAGAAGTACTCGCGCTGAGATTGAACGGTACAATACGTGTCTCTGTTAGCGACAGAGGTGTTCGCCGTAATCTCACAGTCATGAGACCGTGAAGTAACTGAACCTCATCTGCAAGACTCATCCGTTTATCATCGCGCCACCGTTGAAAACTTTGTGAGCCAATGTAGACGCCTCAATCGTGTGTGGTTGACTGTGGGAAGATTTGAGGGAATTGATGGGAAGTTTTTGACTAGGCTCAGACTTGACAAACCTACTTCTCCAGTTTTTTACAGCCTGGTCAAGACACACAAACTGGCTCCTAACGATATGCTGTCAATGACACCGGACACATATAAAATAAGACCTATTATAAGCTGTGTTGTGGACCAACCGACCGGATATCATGGTACCTAAACACAATAGTCAGCCAGTTGCTGACCAAAATCCCGTCTCACCTGACCAACGCGAACCAGTTCCTTCACCAGCTTCACAACTCTTCGGGATCCACTGTGCAGTGGAGTCGTTTGATATCACTGCACTGTACACGAATGACAAAACGAACAAGCGCTACAGGCTTTGTCAGAGATGCTGAATATGCATGTTGCCGCTATCAACCCTTCGGACTAAATAAAGTGCACATCATGACTCTGGTTGAGAAATGCTTACGTTGTAATATCTTCAAATGGTCAGGACGCTATTACTCTCAAGTCAGAGGTTTGGCAATGGGTCAGCGACTAGCACCGGTACTCGCAATCTGCTTTGTGAGCAGAATCGAAGAACCAGTACTGTGTCGTTCTCCTTTAATATACTGACTGTAGGTACATCGACGACTGCTTCATTATAAGTCAACACAATCCAAATGGATAAGTGTTTCGGATTACTAATAAAGAAGTCGCAGCACATAAGGCTCACACGAGAAGTACCGAAACGCGATTGGCTACCATATTTCAATACGCAGGTGAAGCTGTCCAACGGCATTGCTAAAGTAAAATGGTACCGCAAACCTAGCTGTAAGAATATTCTGATTCACGCAACGTCTTCACATCCTGCTGCCGTAAAACGTGCAGTCATTAGGAACATGATCACGACTGCAACCAGGATGTGAACAGGCAAGAAAGAACGACAGGAATCAAGATTTTTAGCTTCGAAAGTTGCTAAAGAAAATGGTTATGCGGTACGAGCATATCGTAGAACATAGAATGGCAGCCTTCGACATGTATCATGCCAAGGGAAGCTAACCTTGTGCCTTCCTTTTGCTTCCGATGCCATCGACACTGAAATACGTCGCAGCATTGTGAGAGCACAGTTGCAGGATGATGATATCCTAGTGAACATTTCCAACAGCAACATCAAACGCCAACTTGTTCGCAACAGACTGTACGACATGCAATGCATGACACCAGATTGCGTTATTTGCCCATATGGAAAAATAAGAGATTGTGGAAAAACCGGGGTAATTTATCAACTTGAATGCAGGGCTTGTAACAGCACATACATCGAAGAAACAGGAAGGGACTTAGCTAGTCGCATCAAGGAACACCTAGCTGGGGAAAGGCGTAATATGATGACTACCCATCTTGGCAAGAATAAGATTGAGGTGCATAATGGGAGTGACTTTGACGTTAAGTGTGCTATATTGGGGTATTAGACAGAAATCTCTTCCAGGAAAGCCTTGGAATCGTTTTGGATTTTCGCTAGAAAACCAAGGATGGATGGCCGAAACAAGTGTTCGTCAATTACAAATGAATTCTTGCAATGGCAATCTTGACTTATGTGACACTATGGTGCTCTAGTGAGACTCATCCGTCCTACTTATTCTACTGACACATAGCGTGAGCTATGCTCCGCACGGTGGAACCTCGGTGAGTAGTGCGCAGTTATTACCGGGTTCTTCGGAGGCGTTCGGGACACGACGTCGGAAACGCTACAGTGGGGAAGGCGCTTGGTCGGGTAGGTGACAAATTAAAGCTCCGAGCCATTTTCAGGCTTCTGAAGAAGGCGAGAGGGTCGAAACGTCGGGCCAATAAAAAGGTATGATCTAACAACCTGGTTTTGCAGAAATAACTAAACATTCCACCCATTAGTTTTTATACCGCAGCGGCTTCACCCTTTTTTTGAAGACTATATGACAGAAAAATCTGAATGTTGTAGACTAATTCGGCTTTCTTACTAGCTTGAAGCTACTAATGAGAAAGTGCTGAACAGGACTTAACTGACTCGAGCTATTTATATTCTTTTATTTTTTAATTGAGATATCGTCCACTAAAGAATCATGGAACTTGAAATTTCGTTCAATATGAGAAAGCACGTTTCTAGCCAATCGATGTAAAGCGGAATGGACATAGTTTCTAGCCCGATATCGAAAATAGAGTAAATCAAGTATGGAAAATTGCAGTGCCTTGGTTGTCCCCTTTCGAGTAACATACAAAGCAGGTAATTACTCTTTTGGTAACGTTTAGAACGGACGACTATAGTTGATAGTCAGGAAGGAAAGTGTAATTCCCATCGGTTCATGGCCGGTAATGGCTGGCAAAAACAGTGTTCCATCGGAATCGATCAAAAGATAAATTTTGGGAGGTCGTGACCATGAATGTTACATCACATTGCCACGCTGCAAGATTCTTTGGCTCCAGATGTGGCTATGATGTAAGCGATATGGCGTATGAAGGGAGCGTAAGTTGCAGCGCAGCCAGAACAGCCCCGTCAATCCTTGCGGGTGCCAGGACGTCACCTTTGGTTGAAGAGGGCCTCCTGACAGCGCTTCAGTTCAAGCCGGATCGCTTGAGAAAATGGAAACTAGGAAGATCATCATTTTGGACACTCACTCTTAGGAACTGTTTTGACACTCACTTATATGAACGGTTTCATGTCTGGACCAATTAGGAATTGAACTACGCGGCGCGGCAGTTTCGGTCGGTCGCCTCACATTTGACATCTTAGGCCGTAGCTGACGGCGGATACCTCAAATGATTCCAGTAGAATTATTATAATTCGCCATTTGAGATCTTTCATAGTGTATTCAACACAACGTTCCTCAAAAAAAGTCTGCACAGGATATTTGTAAGCGCTCACACTTTTTGGCTACCCTGTAGTAGCGGTGTCGCCACACTGCAGTCTTCAGAAAAGGAGCGCATTCCGAGCCACACAAGAGTCCGACAAGCCGAAAGCACCGTGCTAGAGCTGGAACTCACTGCGCCTCTCTCCTCTAACGTCACTGCTGAACCCTCTCGCATGGCGAGAAACGCAGTCCCTAGTCGACTATGGGCGTGAGTGGACTCCTCGCAAAATAGTCTCAGTTTTCATTCAATCGCGTGATGAGTCCTCAAGTGAATTTTGGTGGTTTCTTCGCTTTCTGTCATTCTTTTCCACTACGAAGACTGACCGCTTTTTCAGCGGCGCCTTTAGAGGCTGTTTTCGCGGTCGTATTGTTCCAGAGATAAAGTCAGACTTTTTTCAACTACTGTCCTTCTCCTTTCGTCACACTTCGAGAAAATTGTAATCACGTTAGCCATCATGTTATCCAAACAACATGCCGTTCAGAGCAGCGATCCACCCACCACCGTCCGCAGAAAAGAACACTGGAGAAGGACATTCCTCACTAGAGTGTAGTCTAGTTGGAAATGCTTAGTGTTCAGAAACCGCTTTACACTAGAACATTATAGTATCGATTATTCATAGTTAGCCAAGAAAAGGGCTGCGTTTGTCAGCACCGTTAGGCCGTATGTAGGAGGCGTGGCTTGAACTCATTCATAACGGTTTTCCAACAACTATTACCATCTTAGACGGTGTCAGCTGGCGGAAAAGGCTGCCGCAGCCGCGCCCCAAACCGCGCTCTTTTACACACCCTCATCTTTTCAGGAGTAACGGCTGAAACACGTCAGATACAGCATTCTAGAGAATGGCAACATTTCTAGTGGATAGCTCGAAGAGAATGGACAGAAAAAGGATCATAGACATCGTGATTGTGACAACGAGCTCGTTTCCTTCGTAAGACATTTGAAAGTGTGCCAAAAAAGGTAGACCGGTTCAATGAGTCACTAGGGCCCTCAGCAACCTTTTCGCTGTTCAAAGGCAATGCATGCTGAGGGGACTAATACTTTCTCTATGAGGAGCTCTCTTGACACCACAGTATGCAAAAGCTGCGACGTAATGATAGTATACATACAACGAGGCTAAAGTGAACCAATGACAAATGGCGTTATGGTGTGTGCGCGGTTCGCTAATCAAAGTTTTTTAGTGTGATGGGTATCGGAGAGAATTTTCCTTGAAATTCGACCCTTCACCCTTTCAGTGAAGATTGATTGGAAGCAGCGACACTGATGACAAAGGTTCAGAAACCGCATTAATGTAATTATCTGAGAGGTGAGTGCGACGAGAAGTTTTGTATATTTTGTAGGAAAGGGTGGCATCCAACGAATTATGGCAGAAAGACAGAGGGGGAAGGGGCGTTCCATGGAATCGCAGAAGAATGTAGGACTCTCTTGAACTGCGAAAAAAAGGTAAGTAGAGATCGGTGCGAGGACGCGAAATTGGGAGCGAAACAAAGCGTGCGAAAATGTGGGAAAGTGACCGAATGTCGAATGAATCATTTCAGCGTCATAACGCCAAATTGGGGCTTTGGAAGTGAACCAAGATGGTCTGTATCAACTGCCTTTTTTACGGCCCCATAACACAGGAAAAGGAGAAAGGGTTAAGAATATACCTGGTTCAAGGCCGTCGCGAGTGTTTCAGAACAGTTTCGTCTATGTGATCCTGCTTTGGTGCGATCTCAACATGAGGCGGAGGTGTTGTAGCGAAAAGCGGCACGCTCAACACGTGCTTCGGGGTTCAAATCCTGGACCAAGCCAGCTGGGCCTTCTACTCTGCAGAAGGTGAATCAATACCGTACTCGTTTGTGAGGATAAGAGCCACCCACTTGCATACAGGAGAGCACAAAAAGAAATCACTTTCTTCCTTGGCTTTCGAGGCGCTATAAGTTACACTTTAGTATATTCTGATCGGACATACTATTATGATGCCCCGCCACAGCCCTGTGGAGGAGCCCATCTAGAGATTCTGCGACCGTGGTTCGGTGCCTGAGTTTCAGCGAGATTGTTGATTTCTCCGCCACTGTAGACCACCTTGTTGAGCTCCGCCCAAACCGGTTAATTGAGGCGGATTCAGGTCAGGTGACACACTCAGATATTCCATCTTCCTCAGGTACTCAACGCCCTTCCATTCCAAGTAGGCGAGAGTTTTTCCAACGTTTGATTCCCATGTGGTGTCACCCTAACCTGTAGCAGTACAAAGTTTCCAAGAAGGTGCACATGTGGGGAAAATATTCTTCCGAGTTGCCCGACGTAACCGCCAGCGCTTGCCTCCAGTCCCTAGGTACACAATGAAAAATAATTGGTCTTTTCCATTCCAGGTTTCTCGGTCCCTACCATCAACCCGCACCTTGGAGACTGCGGTGAAGATGATGTCCTAGACCGCAGCAACGTTCTGATCGAGAGTACTAGTCTTTAGGTAGCTATCCATGGGTGACTCCACACTGGAAGTTTCACAGCTGTTATAGAGATGACATGAATTTTAAAGGTCTTCTCCAGTCAGGTTGCAACTGGAGATGACTTCATATTTTTGGAGTACATGAAGGTGATGGCCGAGAGGCCTGCTTGTACTTATCGAAGAACATCTTGGGTATTTTCCGCCTGGTAGTATCCACGTCTTCTGTTTGAGGCTGTGAAAACTTTGCTGATATGTGACTCGGGCCGAAGTGTCTCTTTTTGCCCCTGCCTGTTGTGGCTGGGCTTCGCAAATCACTGCGCAGGCCATTCAATAAGCAGTACTTTTCTAAGGAGAGGTAGAATGCGTGCCACACCTCAGAATCAGGGATTAATCTACGGCGGGCATATTGTCCTTATCTGTATGTTGTCTGACAAAAAAAAAACGCTTTAGGCCAGGCTGGCAATTGTGTCCAAAAACGATTTGCATTGGCGGTGCGCTGAGGTATCGCTTTCTTGCAGCATCTCGGTAAGCTCTCCTAGTTGAACCTTCGATCTTCGTTTGACGGAAGCGAATTTCCACACTCCGCATCCCTGAGAAGTGGTAGGTGTGCCGTGCGTGCTCCCATTTAACGTGGCCTACAATAGATTATCCGTGGTGAAATTTGAAATTTGAGGACAAGGCAACAGTCATATTGTCTTATGAGATCAAAGACATAACTACAGCTAGCCTAGAATGGAAGCAGAGGCCACGCAGTCACGCGTATCGCATCTTAGGGATCTGAAGTATATGTGGAGCTCCTATAGCGTAGAGCAAGCTTGATATGAATTCACCTTCCGCCTTGCGCTTCGAGTTTCTTTTTCCTTAAGGTTAGGGTACCACGATCATGATCATCATGACAAAACCCTCAAGCTCAAACCCTAAAAGACTGAATTCCCTACTGATCCCGCGCGACTAAAGGGCTCGTGGGCGAAAAAAGACTCGTGGTCGTCTGTATTGTTACCCGTATTGGAAATGTTCACCCACAGCCTTATTGAACGCCCCACCACCTCACAGTGCGTTCCAGGGGAGCCCTTTTTTCTTCATTTCCTCACCACATATTTCCGCAAGTCTATTCCGTTAATCTCAATTGGCGTAACGCTGATTACGAAACGCTTGATGCTCCAAATGTGCGAGGGCGCAAAACGGTTGCCCTTACGGCGCGAATATGAATCGCTTTTGAGCGCTGAAGACGAATTTGCTGACCCGCATCTAAATGTTCTGTTTGTCTAGAAGCGTTCAGGAAACAGGAAAAATCAGCTGTATTCGCATACTCGCGATTTCCCTAGATTGACCCTTTTCTCAACAGAAACATTCCAGAAAGGCTCTCGTCAACTATCTCAAGCATTTTCTCACGTACACTGGCTTGACCGAGACAGTTCATAAAGTCGAGAATCCACCGGTATGACATTGCTTCAACAACACAATGCCATTTTGAGGAAATTTCAGTTATGAAATCCTCCCGATGAGCCCTTCTTCAGCTTCAGAACTAGGAAAGTACTAATATTATTTGTCATACTCACTGCCTCCGAATGAAAACGTATTTTTATGAGGTTTCTATGAATTAGCGAAATTGGCCTGAGCAAGAGCTTCATTCAGTTTCTTTGGAAAAAGATTTGTTCTCGTGAAACTATGAAGGATTCTACATGGTTTTGAAATGAGCTTGCATAACAAATAAATGAAGAATAATAACAAACGAACGAAGATAACAACAATATGAAATCTCCAATGAAAAGATAGTCTGTAGAGTTATCACAAGAATGCTGAGTTGTGGGCAAAAGTCGGACCAGCGGGCGGACTCGAACCCGCATCTTCTGCTTACCGGGCAGTTGCGTTACCACTTACGCTACCGGGGCCACCTTTGACCTCTCAGCTCAATGGCCTAACGCAAACTGCCCCGGTAAGCAGATGAGCAGGGTTTCGAGTCCCGCCCGTGGTCCGAACTTTTGCCCACAACTCAGCATTCTTGTGATAACTTTCGTATCGCGCACTGCGGCGTAAAAACAGCAGTTATCAAACAAAAACAGTCTGCTAGAGTGTTTGTCAAAGAATCGCTAGTTCTATTTGTTTCATAGAGATCAGGGAAAGGAATTTGTTTGTTAGAGTGTCCAGACAGGGTAGCAGCCATGACTGTGTGAAACACTATGGCGGGGGGAGGGAGGTCGTACTTGGCTGCTGGGAAGGGGGGTCGTATTTGGCTGATGTTGGAGAAGGGGGCGCATGTGGCCTTTGAGAGAAAAACTGCCATTTTAGGAAAGAATTTTCACCGGTGTTGTTGACTTTTCGTAGAATTTTCCTGGTTATCGCGCCACGACTTCCCCCCCCCTTCCGCTCGACAGCAAAATTTTCGATGAAACTGGAAAATGTGGAGAACTGGTGAGTAGTCACGGTGTTGAGGAAGGGACTCTCTTTCCAGGGTAGGCGTACTGACAATGATGCTGCACTCTGTATCCAGAGCCTACAACCCATATCAGGCGAACCGACAGGGCGTTTCAGGGAGCAAACGGGCTTCTGCATTTTTTACCAATATGAAGTGGCATGAATAGGCACCAGCTTATTGGAGAACGCGGCCATACGCTGCATTCGGCGTGTTGAGCATTCCCCATCGCGACTGTGAAATTGACGTTGAAAGCGCGGATGGCGTACGCGGGAAAAATCTGCCTCAGCGCAGGCAGTGTTGCGACGCGTTGACTCTCTTTCTCTGTTTACTTCTTACAAGTCGACTAGCTCTCCTTGTGCCTGTGGCCGTCCACTCAACTAGCCAAGTACTCCTCAGTAAAGTGAGTAGTGGACCTATTTCGCGCAGGGTAACAATCAGAGGCCCCCCGTCGTTGATCGTGACTCTAGCAAATTGCGATCCTACCCAAGGATTTCCTCCCTCCAGTATGATTTCCCTACCCATTCTTCACCCTATCCTCCTGCGGTTTTTTTCCAAGCTCCTACCACCTTCGCGGAAAAGCGGATTCTCTAGTTTTTCCTCGAAAAGGTGTGTAGCGCACACGAAAGGGAATATAGAAAAAAAATTATATTCTTCAGAAGCGGTTGCTGCCCGCCCCCCTACCTCCAGCAATCATACACTACTCTTCCCCACTGGGATCCCCAACGATCGTGTGGTTGCTGCTGTAAAGCTTACGTGATATACTTTGCCTCAGGCGTCCATCAACGATCATCAACGTTCGAAGCAGCCGTGAGCGACTAGGAAAGTTATAAGTATCAATCTAGGAACAGCAGCGTCCACCAGGCGACCAGAAATGCCGCTTGCTGTGTATTACTACAATGCGATTGCACACGCCAAAAATTCGCCGCGCCTAACTCACCTGTCTGCTCATCCCCCACTTCCCCAGACTCTACCAGCTGCCTGCCCAGCCTCATTCTTCCCCCACACTCTTTCACTCCTGGCCGCTGGTAGACGCTAAGCCATTGATATAACAGATACTTCCCTAGTTCTACAAGACGATGATGTATTCGGACGCTGGTGCGACGCTGACAGAAGCGTGTAGACGCTGCCGTCCGCGAGATCGATATCTATTATATACTTTCCAAGCGCTACCGCAACGGGCTCGTCAAACGCAAATGCGTCGCTGGTGGACGCTGTCGCCAAAATATTTAAGCCTCAAAACTGCAACGCCCTTTTTGCCCATTGATTGCCCCCAACATACACTATGCTCCGGAGGCGCGAATACGTTCGTCCTCGCTTTGTCTCAGAAACACAGAGCTGGAGCTGGGGGTACCAGGCAAGGGAACAAACTTTGGAGTAGTCTTCGTAGTGTTAGTTACCCGAATATTCGAGGAGTTTGCCAATAAGTCGCAGTTGTGGACACAATAATATCCATCACCATGAAATCATTAGTGTCTTTGAACGCAAGAACTTCCAAAGGTAAAACACATTTTCATTTCAGAGGTACATTGCGGGATCGACTTACATCCTACTGTGCCCCACTACCCAGTTGTCGTTGCGCATTAATATGTCCAGACGAAGCTGGTGCTGCATATCTCGTATATCTCGCTCAGCGTAATGATCATAGCAAATATGAGCACGGATCTGATTGCTTCGAAGACTGCTCTTCAAATTGTACAGGTCAGTTACCTAGGTACTCTATATTCCGCAGATCTCATGAAATTTTTGTGAGCGCCAGTTCCGCTTGGGGGGGGAGGGAGGGAGCATTTGCACTGTCGTACTTCCCATCGTCGTTTTCATTGTTTTACGAGAATCGGCAGCCATTTTTACAATTCGGGAAGTGGGTTTGCTAAAAACTTGAATGGAATCACTTCATGGCTCCACAAGATTCCACAGATCTCTCCATAGCTCGACACGACGATGGAAAGTGGCCAAAATGCAAAAGCCCCTAACCCCTCGCTTAACTGCTTCTCGTTTCTGACCCTGGTGGACCTCATTGATGCCTTTAGGTGTACTGCTTTATCAACGACACGTGTGTCTCATTTCTCATTCTGATTATGTTTACATAAGAAAAGTTTGTATTCCTGGTGAGTTACTAGAGATTAACCGCTACAAGTGACCCTTTTTTCAAATTATTCTCGTGATTCGACCGTGTTCGGCTTGGGAGGGGCATCCGTCCGTCCCGCTCACCGCTTCCAGTGCACGACTCCTTTAAAAATTGATTCCCAAGAAAGAGAGCGCCAAATTCGTGAATGGCATCCAGTTCCATCTCTTTGTTCGGTACCACGTAGGATCTCCCTTGTACAAAGTGGCGGCGCCCCGGCAACTACGTTCTACGCTACATAAAATTGGGGTATGCAGTAGCGCCGTTCGCATCATCGGGATATCAAATATGCAGGAGCGATGAAACTTCCGAGAGTGAGTCGCATTTCCCACTGAGCGAAGGTAAGGAAATTTTCTCAAGAAAAGCGTCACTAGCGACAGTTCGATTCGAATAGCGATGATGCAAAGCCGTCAACGGCGATATTTAATCTTATGAAAGCCCAGCCGGGTGTCGAGCGTTCAAGAAAATACACTGCTACTTCAGAGTAGTTCATTATACCGTATAGCTCATTAATTATAGCTGGTCAGTTCATTTTAGAGTTTACCTCGCGCCTTGGAGCTAGTTACACTTAACCCATGGTAAAATATTCAGGTCAGGTGGGGAGCGCCACTCCTCATTGCGGCAATGCGTCTTCCAGCCATAGTATTTTCTAGATAGTTGACTAGATGCAGACACAAAGTGAACTGGTTAACTTGATAGAAGTAGAAAGAGTCGACGCTTTGCAGAACTTTCACCGTAATTGGATTGAGTTTTGTGTGAATGCAGCGTATAGTTTTTTTGCATTGCAATCAAATGGAAATGTTCAAAAATAGGTGAAAGGTGCCCTTCCTCGACGTTCCCACCACTGGTTGTTTTCTTCCCGAATCCTCTACCCGATCACTACTGATAGATGTGAAGTCATCAGTCATCGCCGTTGAACTCAAGACGTCCTTCAATGTTACTCCCAGCCACATTCAGTTGCATAAATTCTTGTGGTGCTTTTTTGTATGCAAGCTTCTACAGGGTTCTGCTCTTGTGGTGGAAAATATCCCGATTTCGGCAACTTTTAGATAGATGCGACTCTGATCATTTGATGATAACATCGCTTCTTCCCAGTTCTGCTTCATCTTTCGATAAGCATAAGTAACAAGAGCTCCCCACTCTACCGCTGTAGTTCTTCGGATAAAAAGGATAACGAAAATAGAATGAGAGGGAAAACATTGGCAAGGTCACCCTCCGCTGCTCCTCTTTTTGAAATCTGGTCAGAAGCTCGAATTGTCGTAAAATTAGTCTCCATGGGAAGACTAACCTCATGGATATGACCATCATATTCGCTCAGCTCAAACCACACCAACGGGACAAATCGGCGTAGCGATCCGCAGGCGCCGCCAAAATACCTTCATTCATCAAATCAAAGCAGAAAAATAACCTAAAAAGTTTACTGCCAGTTTGACCTCCCGAACGTGAATCGCATCGTCGGTTGCCGCAAACAGCCGAAAGCACATTGAAGTATGGAAAGGATCTATGATGAAACATCAGAGTTATGATCAAAAACTAAAGCCGCATCTATCTTTGACTGTTACTGTACATTCCCCTTACTGTACATACCCACACCTCCACATTACACATTACGTGGAGCAAAAAGCACCATGGGGCTGCACTCCATGAAAGATTTATTTCATGTTATCACTTACTCAACAGGTTGCAACAAAAGTGATCTCTAGAAAAATGTACCTAGCTCACCTCCAAAGACTGGCGTTTCCACTACGAGATGAGTAGTCCGCAGCTGCAAGAAACTGAGCTAGAGAATAGTGATACACGGTGTTGCCCTCCATACCTCGTACAGCTTTATACTCAAGGTGCAACATTTACATCGATGCGAAGGTCCCGCAGCGAAACACGTTTTTGGTGGTGAGACAACTAGACCTGATAGGGCGCAGACAAGAAACATGTATAGCTACAACCAGGCGTGTGGCTGGTCAGCAGCGCCAGGTGGAGCATGGTGTCAACACAAGGGTACCACTGCTCTTAGGCCTCGTCACCGTGCAGCAATGGGCCGAGAGTGGCAGCTACAAGAATAAGGATCCACGGCTGTGAGTTTTAGCTTGTCTTCAAATTATGAAACTCCTTTGAGTGGATTGTGCAATAGGCTCAACCTTGATACTCGGCCCCTTCGGAATGTGGAAATCTTATCTAAATCTGCAGTATTTTTCCTGGTATTTCACGTTTTGAAGGCGTTGATAATAGAATTAAACTAGGAAGAGGGATATCTTGGAAATCCATCAGCGTGGCAAATAATCAATAAGCAATGCTCGGAGATTTTGCCAATCATTCAGCACTAGTTTTGATTTCCGCGGCACCTTTGACCTTGACTGAAAACAGCGTCGTTGAAGGGTTGTCGAATCGCAATACATACTTGCCCGGCACTGTTGGTATACTACCGTACTCCGGTAGCTGAAACGAGACACATGCACAGCTGAGAAATGTGAGCATTCATGATCAAACTATTTTGTACCTTCAAGCTTGTCAAGACAATTTTCGGCCAAACTTTTACATCATTTCCAATCTCTCGTCGTACAATCTCAAATTCTACATCTCCTGTAATCACGAAGTTCCAGACAAGTCTGCCAGCTCGGTTGCACTCTCTAAATCACATCTTTTGTACATAGTAAGCATCACTGATAGTACACTTTTTACCTGACTAGTTCAACAGGCTGGTGGCTTTTCATCGTGAATGTCTCACTTGGTGGAGGTTTGGAGAATCCGTGATCACTCCACACGTCGTCTACCTGAACAAACAATGACTAGCAAAGCCCGGGCACTTCAAGGTTATTATTGACTGAAAGTTTGATCAGCTTCTTTCACTTTGTTGACTTTATTCGATAATATACAGTAAGAAACCAACTCCTCTGTATTCAGCGCTTGTGACGGGTTTGTAAGGGCGGATGCAACTCTCTGGATGTTCTGAGTGACCGGAATCATCTCGTCGTGTACCACCGTACTCCACTGGAATTGTCTAAAACAGCGACACATCGTTTTCAGGGAGTGAAGTGCTTTTGGACCTTTATTAGTACTTTACAGTGCACTCTTCCAAACCTCATTTTGTGTTATTCTTACGAACAATGGGCATGCTTGCACTTCTGATTTATGAGAACGTTTGAGAATATCTGCTGTGACTCGTATGCTGCAGTGTGTTATTGCAACTTTACGGCAATTGAGGCTATTTAGTATCAGTGACGATAGATATCTCTATTATAACGCGACAATACTACCGAGGGATCTCTGCCTGCAACTCGCAGTCCTCTAGGTATTGAGATGATTCAGTTAACGACTCTTCCCGGTGAGTTCGAAGTATCCGCCCTCGCCTTTAGCTGCGACACAAGACTCCGACACACGATGACGAAAGCGACAGTGTGCATGGCAGTACTTTCAGATCTACCCAAGCCTTGATGAGCTCACGTCATGATGCTCCAGAACAGTAATTTTTCTTCATTCTTTTTCTTTTCTATGAAGCTGCCGCACGCGGGAAAAGCAAGTAGATCCGAGCTCTCGAATGTCTTGCTCTTGACTATTCGAATTAGGGAGGCTGCCCTCAAGGTATTCTAGTTTCGATGATATCGTACCATTTTTGATTATGTTTTTGGCTTTCCTCAGCTTTCTCGACATTCCTTCTTTGCTTTAACATTAGTTTTCACTTCGCCAGTTATTGATTGGGAACCTAGTTATTGATTGGGCTTGGGAGAAAAATTGATTGCAGCAGATAGAGACGAAGAAGGCAGAGTTCCTCGGAAGCGCTATTCTTATGTCAATGTTCCTCTTCTATCAATCCGATAGTCTTTTAATTGATGCTGAGTCGGTGAGAATCCCTTATTTCACCGCCAGAATTTATCGCAACATTTCTTCCACACTATGCACGTGATCACTTCAATGCATCTAGTGAGCATATTCAAAGAAGGTCTCTGATCTAGGATTGTTCCATGCACATTCAGTATTTGTGGAGCCCTAAATAGGCTTTCACGTATTTCGGATACTCCCGTAAAACTGATGTAACTGAACTGACGAACTATGACTAACGAACTGCTCTTTACAATGTCAAACCGGAGGCGAACAGTGTCCGAACGGTGTCCTCATCTCTTGCAGTTTCTTTTGCTGAGTGAGAGGGCCTTCTGTGAACTAACCAATTGCGATCGGTTGTCTTTCTCGCGTTGACAATGCATTTTTGCTTCACTGACAAATCCAGCTGACAAATTGGGATACATCTCTGCTCCTGCGCCAGTTCACACATTGCTTCACAGCGGGTAAGCGCCCAATTTGAATAGTACATAAATCTCACAAGAATAGTGTGAACCCGCAAAAGACGAACTTTGCAAGATTAAATTAAGGGAGTAGAGTCGACATACGATAGATCGAAAGATCTCATCGCTTGATATGGAAATGGCACCCTCCCAATTAACCAAGTACTTCCGTTTTTCATTGTGGGTAACGAACACCTATGTCGCCTCTCTCGACAGCTCACCTCTCAGTGCCCATCAAGCTCGTCTTTGCTTGTTAAACTGGTCATCACCTACTATCTTCGCTGTTATTTGATAAGATGTTTCTTTCATTGTTAAAGGCACAGTCCGCGATCAGTATCGAAGTTGAAAATATGGCGTCACGAGGTAGAGTGGTCCGCGTCGAATGACCTTGTACCGGTTTCGCGGCAAAAAATTCTATGGGTGGGGCGCTGTAGCGCAATATAGGTTCAGTGGCTCCTCCTTTTTTCCAGTGACTCCGCCCCCAGAGTCCGCCCCTAATGACCGACTTCCAGTCAAAAATGAGATTGCAGGATGAAAAAGCATGATAATCGCCACTTGTACGATTGTAGAAGTCTTATCGGTGAATCAGCCGTGCATATGAGGGCGTAATTTTGGAGATAGAGTTGATTGGGCACGTACAAACTGGGATCGAAATGGGGTTCTATCTAGGGCAGGTGGAGTGTTTTTTGTGCTTTTTTTGTTCACAGTCGAGTTGCCCAACCCCTTTATGTGGAACCCCCTAATCCACCATCTGAGATGGCGAGTAATCGCGGGTTCTTCCTTTAAGAATAGTTTGTCACCGTGTGTCACTGATAAGATTACTTGGCTCTCCAATAAACCGTTTTTCAGATGGTCGGTCTACACCACACTATTGGAGGGAAAGCACAACTACCTAAGTGCGGCAAAGTGGTGTGCATGACGGACCTATTCACTTGTGTTGAACTTTATAGGTGCAGAAAACCTTCATGCACAGCAATTTGTGCTTCTACAATGAGAGTGAGCGCGTTCCGATATGATATCTTGCCCTACACTCCACAAGGTGAGCATCAACTGCGAGAGCTGATTGGCACAGTGTTCGTGTAATTACGAACGCTTCGCAACCCACCACCGGTCACTGTCACTCGCTCATTGTCTTATGGAACTAGGCAAGCCTTCGACACTCGTGGAATTGAAGTGAGTAACCTGCCATTAACATCCTGGCTTACCACTGTTCATAAATCGATTATCTCTGTTACATCTGTGTGAGGCTAGGCATGTATCGAGTGGGATGGATGACATTTGTGTGTTTACAGGCCTTCAAAGAAAGCGCTATTCTGGCGTCAGGGGTAGTGAAGATTCCAGAGACCTGTTGGAACGAATCAAACGACACTGGATTTGTGAGAAGACAACTGTCCAGGTTTCATGTAGGAAGAACATGAAGCTCATTACTCACATGGGGTTCCAAATATTTCTGCAGATCGGAGACATCATCGAGGAACATCATATGACTGAATGTCTTCGTATCCAGGATTAAACTCGTCATCTGAAGCGCAACACGTGAGGGATATAAGAATCGGTTCCCTATAGCGGTCGTGCGTTATTCTCATTATGTTCAATGTCACCGGTCACCGCCCTTGTCGGAACTTATGCAAATCTCAGAAATCAGCGAACTCACCTTGACTACGAAAGATAACACTGCAGGTGGATTGATGAGGACCATTTTGCAGTATCTGTATGACGCCAATAACTTTTTGAAAACAAAAACATTCGAGTAATAATAACTAGTTTTACGAAAGCGTGGCAGATGGAAGAAGCAATTCAAACATACTTACATTGTCACGAAAATACTCAGACCAGATTTTAGTCACGTGATGGGCCAATTGTGAGCATGTTGAAAGAGGATTCAGAAAGTCACTAAATCGTAAGCCTTTCAGGTCGATGACGGCAGCGATGGAGCACGGGCGTCCTGCAATGCTCAGTCACACCAGGGTGTCTTATGTTGTAGCAGGTCGTTGCTGTGGTATGTGGCGCATACACAAGCGCAGACTGTGTCTCCAATGTATTTGTGGGGCTCTCGTGATATCTACAGTCGTCATCCGGGCAATGATTAGAGCGGCAAGGGTCGCGGCGCGGCTACGGCGTGTCACGATCACGGCGATCAGCTGTTTCCAGCCTACTTTAGTCATTTTCTCCCTAATTTAACCGGGCCTGTACAACTGCTATTCTCGATATTAGTTGTTCCTTGTCTTCACAAAGTAAATTATTATTGAGATTCCTCTGATTTTCGGGCGCGATTAAACAACTGAGCAGACAATTAAACGAACACCTGAAAAAATCGCATAACACTCCACTGTAAAAACAACAAAAAATCTCCACGCCCCATGTATTTCTTAAAAACAACAAAACAACTAGCCGTGGAAAAAAACAGAAAATGTAGTGAAAATCAGGAAAAATGGCCAAATCAGGCTGGAAAAGTTGATGGCCCCCCCTCATGATGCAATGCAGCTACTTTAACACTCAAATGCCCTGATCAAGTGCCCGGATGACGACTGTATTGTGAACACTAAGGTTTTTCCATTAGGAAATGTGCAAGGACGACTTTGCTGTGATATGATGCGCGGATAATCTTTACTGAGGTTCAATAGAGAAAACATCCCTTTCATGCCAATCATCGCGTTCTTCTCTCTCTTCATATCTGAAAAACTTAGCTCTTTTGCGGTAGCTTCGTCCACTGGGCTCTTCCACCGGCTCCGGTGTTAGTCAGTAGCTTTTCTTATAATTGTCGAACTGTCAGAAACTGCTACGTTATAAGACAACGATTGCTGAGACATGAAGCAGCAATTTCCGGTGCATGTGCCAGGAATTGAAAACAGTCGGACCACCTGTAAAAGGCTCAGTATCGGAGACACTCCTTTCCAATCGGTAGATACCTCCGCCGTCGATGGTCCCCGCGAACGTTGTTATTTCGCCTTCCTCCCCATATTCGTCTACGCCTACTCAACTTACCCTGCTCCTGTCGCTGTTCTGTCCACTCTTGTCAGCTCTTCGTCTACAGCAACTTTTCCGTGGCTGCTACGTGCCCAACTGGTCAAACCGCTGTAGCTGCTCTATCCTGTCGTCACCTCAGAACGAAATTCCCAGACTAGATTTGATGAATTCACCGCGGCCGAACGTACACGTTGTCCACCTACACGCTCTAGGATTCCTCTTCCACTGGTCGATGTTGCACTGTGGTGGGAACTGGTCGCGCTTCGTAGACGAATCCGACGCAATGTGTTACAATAATCTGAGGATTAATTTCGCCATTATTATGGTCCAGTTTGGGCTATCAATTGCGATGTTTCCAAAAGGGAATCATTTTTGCTATAGTAGATCATTTGTAAGCTGTAGGGTCTGATGTCCCACAAAATGCCTCGATTCACTGCGCCCTAGCCATACGTGTCTGTGAATAAGGAAGGAACACTGAGAGAGAAGGTTCGTTAGCCGAAAGATAACGATCAGCGGTTCAACGTAGTATGAAATTGCAAGAATAAAGAACTTTACACGGCTCGTTTCATGTTTTTCTCAGATCAAAAGACTCGGTCAAAAGAAGTCTTATAATTACCACTTTTCTTCTCGGCTTCGGCTAGAATACGACTAGTCACCTCATGTATCATGTAGTATGTGTGCAGTACATGTGATAACGGAATGACTTTCATAATCTGAATCCAAAAAATACAGCATTAAGAAATGATAATACGGCTATGAGGAAAGTAACGCGAATGAGGCAGTGAAAATCATTGATGTCACTGCATCGATGCATGAATCGTATGTGGGTGTCCAAAGACCAGATCTCGTCTAAACAAGCGCCCTCTAGAAGCGAACCTCTAGATGCTCGTTAGACCAGCGTGCGGTAAGGTGTTAGAAATTTTCTGCAACAAGGGGTCGTATCGATTATCGTATGTGGGGAGTAAGCGAGAATCAGGAACGAGTAACGCACCAGCCCTAAGCTGCGGGGGGGGGTGGAGGTTCGGCTGCAGAGATCTTAGATGTTGAATAACATTCCTTTCATATAATCAGTTAACAGTTGGGAGAGCTTGGGTCAGAACTGGGGTAGAGGCGAGACGGGGGAAGATGAGCAAAGTGCACATAACTTAAGTCTAGCCACGCCCACAGTGGGCGTGGCCTGACGTATGGCGTATCCTTATGTGTGGAGAACGCCGCATAAAATCAAATTTGTTAACTGACAGCATTATTCAGTTAGCATCAACTAGTGGGTAATTACGACCAAATAGCACAAATTGAAGAGGGCAGGCATTATGGACCTTTCTACGAACACATCCGTGCATGATAGAGCTCCCAGCTGGTGGGGGTGAGTCTAACTGCTCAATCAATGACCAGAGACAGTGACTAGCATAATGCGAAAATAGATTTAGGAAAAAATGTTTCCACGAAAAGTGTTGTACCTCTCTGAGATCGCATCCTTCCATCTTCTGGAAAGTAACATAAACATCTCCACAACGAGGAGACTCTCCCAATAAAGAGACGCGGAATCGCTGAAACTATTGTTTTCGGTTTTTACGTGTGAAAAAGGCGCGACAAAAAGGTAAAGAATTGCAAATGTGAATTTTCAGCACAAGGTTCTCCTAGTCTGCAACAAGCCGAGTTGCTGGATTTGGATTTCTAAGTCACTAGCGTAAGCACGATGTGGTTGTTTCGCATGAAATTGGATAAAAAGAAATGTACTGTACATACAGGTCGCAACCATAGAAGACAGTTGGGTAGAGCCAGCTCCTCCACCAGCAATACTCCTTAACAATCGTAGGGTCCACCACTCAGTCCTATCTATCCGGTTCAGGGCACGTCTTGCCGTTGGGAAATTTTTTTGACCCATCAAAACAGTTTCCCTCTAGGATCCTCTCCTATAGTACGACTCCCCTTCTTCGCTCCCTGCCCCTCCCTGCTTTGCTTTCCCCCAAAGGCTGCCGTCGAGCGGAAGGGAGGGATTATATAGCGCGTAAGGAACAGCGGGAATTGAGAGAAATCAGATCTAGCGACGGTAAACATTCGTGCATCTATTTATTTACTCATTTATTTATTGAGCTATTGTAGCCAATAATAACCAGTTGGCAACTCAGAAACGTGACCACGGAATAATAGTAGAAATGATACAAGGCGAAGAAATGTGAGGTAAGAAAAAATGCTGATAATGTGTACCATTATTTCAGGCAGAAGTCTTATTGTTATCCTTATATGTACTCCTCATTCCTGAGTCGGGGTAGGCGTGGCATCCGAATATGGCGGTTACTGATTACTCGTGGGATATATCAATTTTGGACAGCCGCCGTCTTGTTCTTTGTTGAACAGAGAAGTGAAAAAAGTTGGGTCAAAATAAAAATATCCCCCTAGAAGCATAGACACCACGACGTTCAGTTGAAGTACGCAGCTACGCCTACTTCATCTCAGGGATTTAAAGTGAAAAAGACATTTCGACCGAGTCACATATCAGCAAAGGTTTCGCTGACCAGAGAGAAGACGTGTATACGACTACCAGGGCGAAAGATACCCAAGATGTTCCTCGACAAGCAGGAGCTGGCTCTCGAACATCGCCTTCATGTACACCAAAATATGAAGTCATCTCCAACCGCAACCTGACTGGGGAAGGCCTTCGGAATTCATGTCACCTCCGAACAGCTGCGAAACTTCTAGTATGGAGTCACCCATGAATCCAGTCACCTGGAGAGCAGTAGTCTCTATCTGGGAGACCTCCGTCATCGAGCAGCACCGTTAACGTCGCTACGATCTCGGAACCGGACGTGCCTGGAATGGAGAGAACGGATATTTTCTTCGTGGGCCCCGGCTAAACGTGAAGCGCTGGCGGTTACATCGAGCAACTCGAGAAGAATATCCTCTCCACATATTGTCGCCCGTACCTTCTTGGAACTTTGTACTGCTACGGATTGGTGACCCCACATGGAATCAAAGGCGTTGGGAAAACTCTTGCCTACTTGGAATGGAAGGGCGTTGAGTGCCTGAATAAGGTGGAATATCTAAGCAGGTAACCTAGCCTAAACCCACTCAATTACCTGGTTCGGGCGGAGTTCAATAGGGTGGTCTACGGTGGTGGAGGAATCGACTATCTCGCTGATCTCAGGCACCACATCGCGGTCGCGTGCCAGAATCTCTCGATGGCGCTCCTCCAGAAGGCTGTGGCGGAGTATCATGATAGTATTTAATATGCTCTTCAATATGGTTATAGAAATGTCGCGATAAGAATCCACTAAAGTGTAACTTATAGCGCCTCGAAGTCGAGGAAGAAAAAAATTTTTACATTGGCCTCCCCCCCCCCTGTATATACAGGTGGAAAGGTGGTGGGGGGGGAGGGATGGTGAACGATACGAGAATGGAGGGGACTGGCCGGCCACATTGGAAGCTGTTATTGGGACTTCGACTCCGGATCCCATCTTATTGTTAGTAGGTTCGCCAACCCTCTGTAGTCCACCCATAATCTTGCAGGGTGGGTCTCCTGGGAGGGGGGCGGGGGAGGGGGGGGGGGGTAAATAGGCCAGAGGAGTGAGCATTGCTTCCCGAAAGATACCTGCAAAGATACGAAAGAATGAGGTTTAGAGGCGAGTACGACTCCCTATGGGGATTCCCAACGTAGGGACTTGACCTGAACAGCTTAGCTCATAGGGTCTGGCGTTTTAGGTCCACTAGTGCTTCATCACAGCTGCCACTGCTATGCCATTATCGGGAGCATCCCTGTTCCGCAAAATGGCCAATTCATGGAGGGAACTTTCCGCGTTTGCTTCCTTTTTTCTTGTTTTTCAAGTCCTGAGCTTGACTGTGGTACAGCAGGTGCTCTCATTCACAGTATCGTCTATAACACCCTTCAAAAATAGAGAAGACTTAACTTGAGTAAAAAATGGATCAAAATTGCAAAACAAAAGAAGCAATCATGGCGTGAATAAAAAAACAACCTCTAGAGTTGCTTTCGAAATAGGGAATTCTGTATAGAACTCCAGATTGCTACATCTCGCGTAGCCAAGAACCTCCCTGAAACAATGAATTTTGATGAGGCCTCGCTCGATTTGAAATGCAAAAACGTTCCAGAAACGTGTCTTCTTGAGTCTTTACAGACTCGATCTCATGAAAATTTTCCAAACTTCAGCTACAGACTCCTCCCTGCGGACGGTGGGGCGAATCAAAGGGTGTGTGTTTGTTTGGCGCGGCGCAAGCCATTATCCACCAATAGTGAAGCTCAGGCGAGCAAAACTGGTAAACTTGTTGGCGCAAAATTCAATGTGCTGAAATTTCAGCACGCCCCACGCCCCAATTTTACCAGCAAAACTGAGAAAATCATAGTTAAAGGAAAACATTTGCTGTTTACAGAAGTTCCGAGAGGGCCTGATGACCAAATAAAGGCAGTATGAGACAGAGGATACCTGTGGCTGAAAATATCCTCTGCTCTTTTCCTAGCTAACTTCTCGTCCCCTCCACAAGCCCGTAGAAGCCGTGCGAGATAGAATGGTGAGTCGAGGCATTCTGGCACCGGTATCGATTCTCTGAATCAAATGAATACACAACGAATATATCGCAACCTCAAATTGGCTAATCGCAAAATAAGCCTGTAGCAAAACTTCGCTCACCTCATTTTATTCGCTTTTCGAAGAATATCCTCCGGAAACGGATCCGGCGTTATGAGGTCGTACATTTTACTTTTTTGAGAAAGTTGGTATAGACTATAACTAGAGTGCAGTAAAAAAGAGATTGCATTGGTCATAAATCACAACAACAAAACAATCACGCATTACATAGATGGGACAGCTTGTAAGTGAAGAGGCGATACTAACGAAACGTTGCGTTTGGTTACTCCAGAGATGATCATTCAGACAGTTATCTAAGGCGGTAGAGATCGAAATTCCTAGTCCATGCACTAACGTGGCCATCGTACCCACATTTTGTCATCAATGGCGGGCAGGGTTGAGCACGACCTCTGGTGAACCTTCTGCGAGGGCTGAATGGGGCGGGGGTCGTAAGCGGTGAGTCAGTCAGCAACAAACGGCGTCAAGGTGTCAGCATCGCTAGGTTGTGAGGAAACCGCTAACGAAAGCACCGTGTTCAGAAAATATTGCACAAAAATCGTATATGAAATAAACTGCTGTCTTAACGCCGCAGTACGCGTTCGAAATCCGTAACAAGAACCACTGAAAGTAATATCGGCCAACAATTGCATCCAACCCACCATCCAAGTTACCCACATACCAAGTTAAAACGTGTGATGTGCATAATGGCATACGCATGAAAGCGTTAAAGGCAACTTTCCACTGATAAAAATAGGATAATGACCTCTACAAATGTTGTCGTACGATCCGGAAGGACGATATGCTTAGAGGACTGCGCATACTTTTTAAAAAATATGAAATCGGCGAAAACAATCACGCCTAAAAAGCTGATAATTAGGCATCATATAGAACCACTACTAGCACTATGCCAGACCCCCACCGGCTGCATAGCTATGTAGCTATTAGCCACTATCGGCTTATCTACTCTGCCATAAGAATTCGGAACTATTTTTCTGCTGCTTTCTCCTCATAATTCGATACGGTAGAAACTATTTCACTCTAGTAAGTTATGATTTTCGTTTCTTCCGCAATCTGCGTACGCGAGCTGTTCCCTTTGAGCTGAGACGAGGCTCAGATTACGGCATGAAAGCCTTAAGCGGAGAGGGTAAAAGCTCGGTGGCGCAACGGATAGCGGCACTCGCCCGGAAAGCGTGAGGTGCGAGTCCAAATCCCGCCTGCTGCACGATTTTTTCCCACAACTCAGCATTCTTGTGTAATATAGTAGCAGTTTCAGCTAATTATATCCAGTATCGTGGATGACCCAATAGTGCTACACACAAAGAGGTCCTGTGTTGGCTGTAAACCTTTGTGCAGCCTATGAGCATTTCTTGCAGCATTGACGAGCATCTTTTCAAAGAACAAAGGTACCTTTCCACCACTTCAACAGGAAAATTGCAGAGAGACAGCGACCAGAAAAACTTCTTTGCGGTTCGGAAGCAAATCTCTCAAATACAGATTAGACCCTCAGCGATCAACTACACCCTCCTTCGCGGCGACTAAGTATGAATCCTTCCGGTGGGTTCTTCCCAACGATGCAGTACCCTGGGAAAGGTAGTCTACTTTATGCACGAAAATTCGCCTTTTGTTTCTATTCCGCAGCGGCTTTATCCTTTTGGTAAAGACGATATGGTAGAATAACTGAATATCGTCGACTGGCTGGGGCTTTCTTACTAGTTTGGTGCTACTAATGTATGAGAAATTGCTGAACAGGTCTCAAATGACCCAAGCATATTTATATTGATTTCTCTATCGTGAAGATATCGTTCACTCAAGGGATTGAGAATCTGA
>MU912906.1:6861-38630 GCA_036418165.1 Cooperia oncophora
GGATGGTCGTACTTGTCCCCCCCCGTCTAATCGCTGGGGCCGCAGCAGTTTTAGGTACTTCTCTCCGACACTGGTCGCGGGCCTCTGTCCCTTTTGCTCCTTCACTCGACGGCAGTTTTTTAGATGGGGTCGTACCGTAGAGGAAAATTTAGGGGGGGGGATGCGAAGTAGAATGTAGCAGAAATTTTTGTAGGTTAAGCGAATGTCCCAGCTCTTTTTCCTAGAAGTCACTATGGCTATGGGGTGACAGAGCTGACAGAGCATTGATTGAATAGGACTGGGAAAATTCTCCTGCGTAGGACATGAGTAGAACCCTTTCGGTCATAGGGATAGACAGCCCTTGAAATGTAGTCCTCAAGCAGGTCTTATTGTTGTGTCGTCTGGTCTCTGACGCATTTACGTGGGCCAAGTTGAGAAATTAAAGATCGCCTCGTAGTGATACCGGAACCGATGATTTTGCAACAATTACAGCAATGAGCCGAATTACTGAGACATCACGATCAATGGCACTATCCGTTGTATCGTATTGAGAATCGATCGGGTGGAACTGTTCAAGAAGAAGACAAAGCGCAAGGTTTTTTGGACCGAAATTAACATTATTGCGTAATTTAAGACCCTTTCGCTGTTTTGTTTCATCACATCGCCGTTTCAGCCGCTTGATAAAGACTTCGGTTGAAACCAGGGACGTGGTTGCTGGGGATTCCCCAGCGCAGGGGCTCGTATTTGGGCGAAAAATTCATTTTGATAGTGGATTTTTCCTGTTTGATTTTTTCCTGTGTAAGGGTAGGGGCCGTATTTCTCTGCTGACTGGAAGGTTGCTGACTTTGTCGACCTTCTGACTTTTCATGATTTTTCCTGTTTCATGTGTGTTATATACCCACACACCTACTTCCCCCCCCCCCCCGCTCAACAGCAAAATTTTTGGGGACAAGGTGGAAAATTTTCGGGAAATTCTGGAAGGTCTGTAGGACCTGGGGACAATCTAAAAAATGGTAGGAAGAGAGGTCGTATTTTCCTCGCGACTTTTCCCGTCTCACATGTGCTATTTATCATCCAACCCCTCCCCTCCCCTCCCACCCGCTCGACAGCTCGATGAGGATGGAACTAGTGGCCCCAGGGGCCCTAAAAAGGGAGAGGGGTCGTCGGACGGATTCGACCGAAATCCCCAACCAATGATGTGCCCTGGTTGAAACACTTCTACTAGGCTATCGCATAGTACATCCATGGTACACACCTTATCCCCGAGACGGAGTAGGCGTGGTATTTGAACATGACATAGGATCGGTTACTCGGATATTTGAACTGTCATGTTGTTCTGTGTTGGAGAGAGATATAACCACGATCGCTTTCAAAATCAAAATATCTCATCAAAAGCATAGATACCACTGCGTTTAGTTGACGTACACAGCCACGCCCACTTCATCTCACGGATTTTGAGCTTATATGCTCAGCACTTACGTTTACTTACAGTCGTCATCCAGGCACTTGATTAGGCGGCTAAGGGTCGCGACGCGGCTGCAGCGCGTCACGACCGCGGCGATCAGCTGTTTCCGGCCTAATTTGGCCATTTTCTCCCTAATTTTCAGTGTATTTTTTCGAGTACTTGTATTATTGCCTTTATCAAGTGTATTAGGATGTGGGCCTTTTTTTTTTTTTGCAGCGTTGTTGCGGTGTTTTTAGGTATTTGTTCAATTGTCTGCTTATCTGTTCAATTGTACGTAAAATCTAGAGGAATCTCAATATTAAATCATCTTGCAAAACGAGGAACAATCAATCTTGAGGAAAACAGTGGCAAAATAGGAGAAATGGCTGAAATAGGCTGGAAACAGCTGATCACACGCGCTCGAGAACGCGCCGCAGGGCCGCGTCGCGAACTTTTAGTGCGCCTAATCAAGTGCCGAGGACGACCACTATGTTAGTCGAAAGCGTTCTGCTGGAAGTGACGCCATATAGGCCACATGGAGATTTCAACGACTGGCTGCTTCATCAGGGCAGTGAGTTCCCCCGCCAAAGCATCGGCATCAGTCCTAGCACAGCAGTGCAGTGCTAGGGACTGATGCCGTTTGGACGCGCTCAGTTTTGGCTGCTGGCTCATTTATGAGGTATCTAGATCACGAAATCTCCTCAAAACCTCTATACAGACAGGGGTTATTTAACATCCTGGTTGCGAATATGATATTCATTCTCGGCGCTGGCGCTAATGGGACACTACAATATTCGCCTCGTAAACCAAGACTGATATCTTTTTAAAATGAAGGGAATCACTCATCCTACCAGGCTCAGCCTTATCGATGAGGGGTGGGGAAGTGGGGTAAGGAGGGTGATACATGATGGCAATCACAAGAGTTCATAAACTACCCGCAGTTAGCCAAAATGAACCGCGTTATAAACAAGGTATGGTCTCAGGCAAAGATTTACGACTGCAGTAGGCCAAGTGGGAGGTCCAAAAACAGATGAGCAGCGTGCTAGTTAGCTTACTGATAGGGAAGAAGGCATAAAAAGTGCCCTGAATAGGGCCCGATCATAATCATGACTACTGGATAGTGATCAGATGGTATTTAGACTCGAAATCTCTGAAATGCGGTAGGCGTGGCTGCGTACTTCAGCTGAACATGGTGAAGATTATGTTGGTGGGAGGTGTTCATTTTGAGGCAATTGCGGTCTTATCCCCTGTCCGGTGTGGATCAAGATGACAGTTGTCTCAAGTAGAAAGATTCTCACACCGCGCGGCGTGGGGTGTGGTGACACACCTATGCCACCACATGCCACGCCTACACCGTCTCAGGGATAAGGAGTGTATTGAGTGTCATATGCAAGAGGCGACGATCAACTGAAATGCTCGGGAGAGAGACCAAAAAACGATGAGTGAAAGAGCACAAGGAAATTCCTACGATGGCAAAGACATTATGGGCCTGCAAGGACCTGTGCAGTACCCAGAGCTTGACAATAAGGTTCTAGGCGCGTTTTTTTTCGGAATTTTTGAACTTTTTGGCAGCTTTACTACAATCGTCAATCGAGTCACAGTGTACAACTGAGAAGTCCTAGGAAAGACATGGATAGAAAAGCTACCCTAAACGAAAAGAAAGTTTCCCCCCCCCCCTAACATTAGACGGCCCATTGTTATTTCGTGAACCTCGGGAACTCATAAGTGAGGTACGGTTGATGAAACATGAACAACATAGTGGGAGAGCTAGTTTATCGTGAACCGTGCCTTTAAAAGTTGTCTTTCAACAGTTCCTCCAATCATAAGTTGGCGTAGTTGGTTTTGTAAGGGCATTTAACCCATCGATCACAGCCGATGATTCCTTCGGAGATGTGTAAAGTCCCGTAAAGTGACGCCATAGCATGAACTTCGTTCAAACTTGGCAAGCGTTCACAGGTCTTACTAAGGTAAGATGTGTAAAAGAACTAAGTGCAAAATGCTCTTTTCAAGCCGAATAGCGCCAAAATTCTATATATGCGACCACACTCGGAAGTTCTTTCCTAGTTCCTGGTGACTCAAATGGCGTCCTGTCAGAGGTGCTGACCACGGTGACGTTTGACCGATCAGTTTTTCCATACCCATTAGACTTTACACACCGACATCTACATGAGAAATTATTCACACTGCCTCAGAACTGGTTCCACAAGTCATAGTAAAAAAGCGGCTTCGATGATCTTTAAATTCCTGAAGGAAGTCAAACTATGAGGAGAGCACGGCGCATACACTAAGGACTGATGGCCCCCTGTAAGTCTTATATGAAAAGGTCTGCTGTTCGTTAGCTATTGAGAAGTAAATTCTGGAGTTGCGGGTGTGAGCAAAGAACAGGTGTCGAGGGTAACTTTCTAGCTACGGCATCACGCGCAAAAGCCTAATCTTCCTAGCTAGTTGACCAGACAGACACAGGTACAAAGAAAGAGCAAGACGACTTGAGAGACGCAGAGAGAGTTAACTCGCCGCAACACTGCTACGTTAGGTGGATTGGGTCCTGGTGCGAATGCTAAGCACTTCATCCCGCTCACGACGCTTATCTCATCGCACAGTTCGAACTGACGCTCATAGCCTGGAAGACCCGTGATTGGTGGAATGCTTACAAAACCAATCGGAGGCACAGAAAACTCGCAGGTGTGTTCTGAATTCCTTACAATCTTAAGCTTTAGTTGAGTGGATGTCGATGGTCAGAAAATATTGGAGTGAGAGACATAAAGAGAAGAGTATTAATTTTACAGCTGAGTGCAAACGTATGCGGGGGAAGGTCTAATACTCGAAAGTTTGCTGCTTGCCGTGCGCGAAGCGCGAGCGTTGGGACATCACCTAGTTAGACGATAACTTTGCAAGGAACGGTCGTGTCGCGCGATTCGCGCGAGCGTGAGCGGCAAATCTGCACGGTAGGAGGGGTTAACAACCGCGCCTTTATTGCTGACGAGAAGCAGCAGCACTGGTAAGAAAAGGCATTGTCATATTTATTGGTATCATTTACATATTTGTGCACCATTACATAAAAGCTTTCAAGGACAATTGAGCTTTTTTTTGTCTGTGGGAGAACGGCTTCCATGCACAGTCACGATTACAAGTTAAGGTCTATGGTTACAGTTATGCTCCCTGCAGACGAAGTGGCGCCTAACGGGCGAATATCTTGAAGAGCAGCTGGATCAGATTTCCCACCAGTTGTAGCGGGCTCAGGATGACATCATTGGTGGGGAATGGGTGCACTGGCTGCGCTGTAGAAGGCGCCGCGTCACACGCCCTGTCGTTTGTGGGGATATTACAATTCTTCTGTGTAAGTTGCAATCCCTATTCAGTACTATTCGGCAAGGTTTTCGGACGCTCCCAAGAAGCACTCTGCCTCGCAGCCCCTTCCAAGAAAGGAGGCAACATTTAGATTGTAACGGATGGCTATCAAAGAAGTGGTACAAATGTACAGCGTAGTGGGTGAAATGGCCGTTTCAGTACGACCTCCGAAAAGTCCCTTTTTCAGCAATGCCACTGAAAGTTCTTCACCACCCACTCTCAGAGTCCACCTACCACTCCACCAAACTTCAGCTCTTCAGCTCTTTAACGAAATTCCAGATTTTTACTACGTCTTTCTTAAGAGCAAACTGTGCCGGGCGCGGAGGAGGGGGCGGGGGAGGGGGAGTTGTAGCTGTACGTGGAGAAGAGAACGGGTCAAAAAAATGTCCCACCTCTCGGACCTCACGGTCTCCACCTTACCGACTAAGTACCACCCCAGGATGGAATTTCTCGACGATATCGAACCCTGAGTGGTACTGCTACCCAGATTGTTTCAGGAGTTTCGCCGTTGTTAGAAATGGCCTACAAGGTATCGAGAAGGGTGCTTACAAAACATTGCTGAGGGACATACCGCTAGCAACGTGCGAGTACATAATTTCACGAATGTAATGTTGCTCGAACAATTATTGGCATCAGTCAATTATTACCATTTTAGCTTGCTCGGGAGTAGTCAGACGAGTGCCAAATCCGCGTTAGTCAATGCCATCTGAACTCATTGTACCTATACCAGCCGGATAAAGATGAAAACTGGATTTCTTTCATTGCAGTAAATTAGAAAATGTCCGAAATTTCCACGAAAAGACTGTAAAGTCGTTTTCGCTGTGCATCTGCTGAGTTATCTTTATTGCTTCCACTTCGTCATCTTTAATCCTCCTTTCAATCTCTTTTCTGAACCTAACGTTGCAATTTTTGTCGATTTTGTCCCGATTTTCCTAGCTTTGCTGGCGGTGATAACTAGATAACCTCAGCTTCTTCTGAATGCGCCATGTCTCTGTTGTCGAGCCAGGAATCGTCGTTTTCTGTTGAACATTCTCCAACCGTTTCAAGAAGAACTACCTATGTGTACCCTCTCCAAACCTTGCTGTTTTTGCTTTATTTGAAGAAATAACTGTGTAATTCTCTGTGCACAAGCCCGTCTCTGAACACGGATGATTGAACTAACACAAGCAAACATTCGTGGGAGCTCCCTTGGTTGAGCTGACACGAGTGAACCTTCGTGAGAGCTCCCAGATTTCGAAATTTCACGAATTCAAAGCGCTACTTTGCGAATGCCTTTGTTGCAATAAACGACCCGTTTATTGCAACAAAGGCCTCATCAATAAGCGCTTTCCCATATAATTACTAGTAGCATTCTGTGTTAGAATGAAATCCTGATTTAGCACAGAAAAGAATTGGGCTAATCAGTCTGTGCTCGGACAAATTTCTCATGATGAGCGGAGACCTCCGCGATGGGCGGAGACTCGCGTTCATCAAATCTTCACAGCTCCTTATCGTACTAATGAGGGAACACTAGTAGGGAAAGCATAGCACTTGTGAGTCTTTCTCTTCCATCTTCAGTATAGAGCCTGAAACCCTATAAAGGAAGTAATATGCTTTAGGAATAAAAAAATCACGTTAAACAAATAAAATCTTTGAAACAGATTAATGAACTATGTTGTAAAATCTAATAAATGAGAATTATTGAGGGGGGTCGAAAGCAAAGAGATAGCTCAGCTTCCGTTTCGCACGTGCCCTTAGACGGAAGCCGAGCAAAAGCATATTCCTCCTTCCGTGCTCTTCAGTAAGGAAAGGAAGAAAAATCAATTGCAGCAAGTTTATAAGGTATAAAGTTGAAAACGATAAAGACTGAGAGGTTTAAGAATGCTAATTGATTGGATAACGTGAGTAGGACGTCGTAATTACGAAAAACTATCAGTTGATGTTACATTATAATATCCGAAAATACTACACGACACATGCAGGTAAAAAATGTGTTACATAGACACCAATTTAAACGAAAAAGCCACTGAGAATACCTCGGACTAATCTGCTTATGCTACCGTAATCATTCATAATAGAGTATTTGTAACATATAAGTTTATTTCTATAAATACTCCTCACTATACTAGCTATAATGAAGTCCTCACTGTAACCATTGCTATAAAGCATTCTTACCATATCCGATATCTTCCAATAAACGTATCAAAACAAGTACAGGTGTTGGCTATCCTAAGGGTTTCTGTGTATATAACGGAAGCCTTGTTGTTAGTGGAGATATTTGAATCACTGTGTGGGAATCTAATCACTTTAAGTTAAAGTCATCTGTTTTATTATATAAACCAGTAGTAATTTGGCCGTTTACTATATTGATGGTTAAGTCCAAATAATTACTGTATAGCTCAGTTGTGTGTGTCTTCTTCAACTGGAGGGTATTTCTATAGACCTCAGCGAGTTGTTCATCGACTTCATTTTCAGACTGGTTATGTATGACTAGGAGATCATCCATATATCTATATGGAATGAGCAATTTACTAGCATTGAATCTATTGCACTTTGCATAATTGTATTCCATGATTGACAGCGTAAGGTCTGCCAACAGCGGGCTGAAGTTGCCTCCTTGTGGAACACCTTTAGTCTGATTGAATATGTTACCAGCAAAAATACAAAACTGTTGCGCAATAAGTAATCGATAAGATATATTAAGTCGGTAGCTTTGTAGTATCTGTAGTTGCTTTTATTTGCTCTACCGTCTGAGTAAAAAACATGGTAACCATTACTAGCAATGAACGCCTTATTGGCATTTTTGAAGCAGATGCTCATAAGCTGTTGCATATTCCTGATAATGAGGCTATGTTCCAAGTTTGTAAACATGTCAGTGAAATCGGCAGTATATATTTTAACATTGCCGTAGGCAATATTAGTCAGCTCCTGACTTATATTGATGTTGTCTATCGACCAGTAAGTCTTAATCGTTCTGTTTCGGTTTTTGCATCACTTTTGCATAGTTTATGAAATGGTTTTTGAAATGTTTGAAAATAACATGTAGTTCTTTGGCTAGAGGTTTGATGCTACTGCTATGTGCGCCAGTAATATATCTGAACTTGATCGGATCCTTATGCAGTTTAGGCAGAGCATATATAGTTGGTAGATCTGAATCAACTTCTATATTGAGATTGTTCCTTACACAGAAGAACTTGTGCTTCAGTATCATCGGATATTTGTTACCCGACCTCACAAATTCATACGTGTTGTTACTGTCTCCATATGCGAATGTGCCATTAGCAGCGTCATAGCTTATTCCCATTTCCTTCATCAAGTTGACTAAGTAGAATTTTTTACATATAATTCCGTAGTTGTTACTAGCTTTGTCCAGAGGGCAAAAAATATAGTTGTCCTGATATTGTTTGATCAAGTCGTAAGGTACTTGCTCTCCTATACTGATGATATTATTCCTAGTGAGCAGCGGTTTGACTTTACTATGGTAACACGAACGTAGATGCTGTTGAAGTAGGTTAACTTTTGACTGTTAAGTTTATATTTGTACTTAAAATAATTGACAACTTTATTAAGTGTAGCCTCATAAATCGTTTTGACTTCTTTCCTTGTTATTCCTGTGTCTATCCTATATTTCGTTCCTTTCATCATAAGTTTCCTGAACTTTCTTTCTTTATTAGATTAGATCTATTGGCCAGCATAGAGTGGTGGCGCATTGCGTTGCTGTCATAATATATTTCTGCACATTGTCAGAATTCAGCAGGTGACGAGTGGCACTAGTGAATTACCGCTCCATTTAATCCGCCTCCAATTTGTCCGTGTCAGAGATCTTTAGGAGCGACTTTATGGTATGAATGTGGCGGAGGTTATTCTGGGTGGGGCGCATGGTGGGGTGTGTAGTTGATAGGCTATAGGAGTGTGTGTGCGTGGGATAGGTGTGTGGAAAGTTACAGATCATTGCCGGAATGTAAGTGGGGGTAGATGTCTGGTTGGGTGGAGCGAGTGGCGTGAGGGTGAAGAAAGTGCCGTGGTAATAAGGCGGGTGATGTGCGTGGTAGTGAGTTCTGCTGTGTGAGGGTGTGAGGGGTGCAAGTGTTATGAGAAGTGTGTTTGCGTGTGTGTTGCTCGGTGAGGCCGACGCGAGGTGGTGAAGAGTAGGTAGGCGCAGCAGAAGGTGTCGAGATAGTTTGGTTTGGTGGGTGTCGGTTCGTAGAAAGTGCCGGAGACATGCGCGAGGTTTTAGATGATTTTTAAGTTGCTTCGCTACGAAGGTGTTAAGTGAGTGCTGGAGTATTGGTAGTGCTCAGGTGTTTCTTACTGGTGTGATTGTCGGGCTTAAGGTGGAGCGGCTAGTGGTGTATGTAATTCGGGTTTGCTGTGCATCTGGTTTTGCGTGGCTGTGCGTGTATAATTCTGCTTCGTATATCTTAACGAAAATAAGAACGGATGATTGCCTTTGTACAGGAGAGGGTTGTCCACATTTGTGATATTTCCATAACCTTTAATGTTATCATTTCAACCCAAAGGATATGGTGTCATGAGCAGTTTTATCCAAAACATTTCTTTTTCGAGAAGGGTGGTTTTATCATTATCCTTCTGAGAGTCCAGCACTTGTACAGAAAAACCCTTGTTACATTTTTTAAAATGATTGTACAAGGGCGTATGTATCTTTTGCGTGTATGTCGTCTTCGGATTAACATGTTCTCGATTCTTTTCTTTCAGCTTATCCTTATAGTGCATACCAACGTATTGTTATTCCACATCAGGGTTGCATGCTTAGTTGCTAACAGTATATTACGCTCTTGTTCTTGCAATTTGTATCTATGTCTAAGCTTTTTGATGTGTAAGCCATGTAACATGTGACCACTTATTGACGTCTGATCCTGTTCTGCTGAAGAATACAGGTTTTCGACCAATTTTTTTGTTGGCCATGGGTGCAACACTTGTTTGTTGTTCACCAAATCCATTGAGTACGGTAGTGATCGCCCCACTCCCTTACCTGCTGAATCTGGAGTGGACGAAGTGTAATTTTGTGCGCTAATTTGAGCATTTTTTGACCTAGATCTAAGCGCATGAGCGCTAAAACCCATACGCATAGAGGACTCTTCCCGAAGGTTCGGCAGGGCTGCTGCCCAGGGGATGGCTCTCCCTGCATGAACTACCAGCGCTGGAGGCGCCAAAAACTGAGCCCTCCTGCCGTTTTTGACTTGTATAACCCCGTCAGCGCCAGTCCCTATTTTTATAGAGGTATGGCCCTCTTGTGGAAGAGGCATGGACCTCCTATGTGTGGAAAAGCATTTGTAAAGGATATGGGACTATAAAAATAAATAAAAAGAAAAAGAAAAAGAAAAAAAGAAAAAAAAAAAAAAAAAGGAAAAAGGAAAACGCGCGGGGCCAACATGTGTAAATAACAAGGACTACAAATGTCAAAACACTGAAAAGAAGAAAAAATTTTGTGTATACATGAGACTGCTGTAACGTGTATAACGAGCAGATTAGATGAATAATCGTACATACATGAACAATATATAATCAAGAAGAAGAGAGGAGTAAGAAGAAACAGTGGAGAAGAAATGCGCGCCAGTTTGACGCATGACGGCCATTGGCCGGTACGAAGACAGACGACCAGTTGGTCGAACCCCATTGGGGTTTGGCCGTAAGGCCAGAAGAGAAACAGAAATGGTTGAATAAACTTATGTCCCTTCTACAGGTGCTACCATCACATAGCGTCGGGTTGCCCTCGAGCTGCTACGTGATGAACAGAATAGGGGGTTGGTTCTTATGCTAATAGACTGTTTTCTTCATATTTCTTCTTCTCGAGCCAGTCAGACCCGTAAGGGTGTGAAGGATCCTCTGTGTGCACATGGACCAACTTACTGTGGGCATCAGATGGCTCTTCGCTATAGCAATTCATTTTCCTCCGTTAGTAGCCCCAAACGTGGTAATCCTGCTCTTATCTAAGGCCATATCAATAACATACTGTAACTTGGTCATCACTTCTTACCCTATATTCATCAATTTCCGTGAACTGTACAGAGCACACAAGACCTACGTCTAAGGGTGCGTTCATAGTTTGCGACAGCGTTCACGCGCGACCAATAGCGTTCAGCGACGTTAGAAGCGTCCGGCAGCGCCAGCGACTAGGCTAATCGATCTAGCATCTGTTGGCGTCCACCATCGTCTAACAGCGTCCCGAGGGCTAATGAAAATAGGCATTGATCTATCGTCTGCCAGCGTTTACCAGCATTCACCACCGACCAGCGGCAACCTGCTGGTAGGGAGTATGGTGCGATAGAAAGATGTCACCTGTTTTCTGCCCTTCTATTGCGCCATACTTTCTACTAGCAATCTGCTGCTTATCGCTGGTGAAGGCTGGTAGACGCTGGCTGACGCTTGATTGATATCTACACTTTCCTAGTCGCCGACGCCACCAGGCGCTCGGGTCGCTGGTGGATGCTGCCGCGAAGTATGAACGCATCCTTTTCAGACGTCGGGCTTCACAATGTGTATGTGGTCAGCTCTGCCCGAGTCCAGCCAGAAACCTACAATACCTACCAAAACTACCGAACTATGGGAAGGGTTCCACCGACGTCATATAATGACTACAAGTGAAGTCATGCGCCTGGATTGCTGGCCACTGCGGATATAGCGCCAGCGCTTTTTGTTACCATTGCTATTGACGTAGAGTAGGTGATTAAGACTACGATGGAGAAGATTAAGACCGTCAATTCTAGCTCATTTTTCGCAGTCGCAGTTGCATTTAATTGATTAGAGCCGCCATTGTGGTCAGTTTTACTTGTCTTGCTCATTATAGTTCCCCCTTATTGACTATTTATTATGCTGTAGTACAACTTCAAAAAGTATCAGCTCACAGTAGCGTGAGCACACATCATTATTATGGAGGATATAATTACTATAGGACCTCTCCAACATTTATCGAGCGGAAGTTGACAGGATGGACCCTCTCCATCTGGAACTCGAGGAATATTCAACAGTAATGGGCCGTGACTGCACACCTTTGAGGTCAGTCACAGAGCTCTCCTTCAAGGGCGTATTAACAGCAGATCTAACATCTTTGGCCATTCGAGAAAAAATTGCAATTTAAACACAGGCTTCCCGTCAATTCCCTGGGTCAAACCTGAATGATCTGTCAATCATCAGGACCGTTCTGACCATCGAAAGCTCCGTACCACGTGCCCGTCAATTGTCGCTTAGGCATACCTTCACGGCCCATATATATCATTTGGCCAGACGTGTCGCTCAACATGAATAGGCAGTCCTACTTGCGGTCTCGGTCAGCGCAAGGACAATCCAAAAGGCATTTCATTGCGCTCGCACAATGTTTCTTTATTCAAGGTTAGCCAGAACTGCTTGCTCGGATGGAACCATAGAACCATAACTCGTTACGCCTTCCCAACTCTCGTGCTCAGCACGATATACGAGGGGTGTTCAATGTTTTTCGGTATAGGTATGAAGGGAAAGGCAGAAACTCCTGAATGTATAGTAACAATGTAAAACATCAAATGTTTATTTCAAAAAAGTCAAAAGACACCAAAAGTCTCGAAATTCCCTCAAAATATATATTATTTTGCAATATTTCGTGCGCACTACCTTCGCCGAACCTGAAATTATTTAGCCTGTTTTTAGTTAGATACTACCTACTTCAAAAATATACCTCTTACGGCTGCTTCCCACTCAATCCACTTACCTGCTGCCTGTTGTTCCGAAAATCTGAAATTTGAATAAAACTCATTTTTCTGTAGTTCCCCATAACCCCAATCACTTGTTTGCTCGAAAACTAACTTTTCAATACCCTCTGAAAATATTTTTCCTCCTTGTCCCCAAAATGTGCGTTAATTGCCGCCTTCAGCTCTTCATCGTCAGAAAAACGCTTTCCACGAAGATCTTTTTTAGGTTGAGGAACAACAGGTACTCGCTACTTATTTTCTCAATTTTCTTTCCATTTTTTCAATCCTTTTTTAATCAGTAATCATCTCAGCATTGTCGCAAAATTCAGTCATTCTGGTGTTCTTTCACCAAGGATGACTAGCATTATCTAAATTTTATCTGACCCCTAAATGTGTAACTGTGTAAATTTAACTGCAGTTGATTTTTTCACTAATTTTTTTTGTTTTTGCTTAGTTGTTGGCTGTAAGTATTCTATAATCTATATTGCCACTGAGCGCATTGTATGTGCGCATAAGTAAATAAATAAACAAACTAAATGAAATTGTATTCATGCCCTCAGTATAGTTACCTACTAAAATGATTTATATTCCTCCGTCACTGCTAAATTGCCCCGATACTAAGAATAGGTTGAGCGGCCGTCGTAGCCTTGACTTGAAGCCCTCCCACACGCTCTTACTTTTTTTCCCAAAATAAAAACACAGCATTTATATTAGTAGCCGCCAGTAATCAATTGCAGCGTATGTTTTACTCTGGCATCAAAAGGAATCGGCCTTGAAGCTTCTCCTAGAGGATTTATTTTCTCTTCGTGGCCCTGCACTTACTCGCCGTCTTTGAATTTAGTACAAAAGCCTGAGTGCGGCTGAATCGCCCTCAGTCGGGCATCTTCTTTCATCAGTAGCTCCTTCTATTAGGTTTCCGCTAAGAATTGCGGCTAAGTACAGACTCATTAACTTCTAATTAGATTTATACCCAACGTTCCTATACATAGTATTTTGTACTCAACGAAATCCTATGGGAAGACACGTTTTTCGAATAACTGATGGATATAATCCCTTCCTTGTAAAACTTCTGGTGGAAAAGATTCCAGAGATTGCCCAAATTTGGCAGCTGACAGGGACTCTGAGGGCATATGAAACACTGCATGTAGAAGCGGCCCCACCCATTTCGGCTGAGATATGCCAGTGGTTCGTATGCAGACATAAGAGGCCTGCATCCTCAATCGTCCACCCACTCTCATCTCCTTGGTCTCGGTTATCTAGCTCTCGCAGCAGTGTCACGTTTTTTTTGGATGCGCGTTCATATCAGGGGCCTTATACAAAGCGTTTTTGACTTTTTAGTCCACTTTTTCCTTTGAAACGAGTCAGCTAGCATCTATGAGGTCATAGTTGAACCCAATGGCTCACGAATTGCCATCGAGGAATGTCTGTTGGAACAGGAGACACGAGAACTGAGATACGACAGCAATCAACGACGCCTCGCCGTCGTGGTGTCTGCAGTCGTGGTCGTTTGTGTACTCTCTTACCCCTCCTGTCTGGTTTCTCTTCCCTTTGTGTGCGCTCTGTCAGCCCTGTTGTATGGTTTCTCTTCCAACATCTCACAATCTCGTCCTCACCTCTCGTCTGATCTGAAGCAACTGCGTCAAGCAGATCCTTCTTCGGGGCGTTTTCGACGGTATCCTCTGCTTTTCTGGAGGTGCAATCAACCATGTACAATCAACCAGCGTACGCTCGTTAGTTTTTCAACCCCGTTACACTTCATATCCCATGAGTGGGGAGGGCGTGGTTGAATTCCTTTGTGGCTGCCTTGGCAGTGGTTGCGTTTTTTGTGGGATATTGCCGTTTTTGAACAGTCGTGAGCCTTTGTTCAACAAAAGACAGGCTAACAATCGTTTCAAAAAGAGTTAGTCCAATAAATACCCATCATGCGCGAGGTAGAAATGCAGCATACAGCCACTCCCATCTCCATCTCCCGGATTGGAGAGCGATATTTCAAAAGGTATTCACAAAATGTGCCCTCAACGTTAATCTTTTCGACGTAATCCCATTCAGAGCACACATTTTCCCAACGTGCTACCAATTTTTCCGTGTCTTCAGAATTTCCAAAAATTTTCCTGTCCCACTTTTTCCCAATTTTTCCCAAAAATTTTGCTGTCGGGCGGGCGAGGAGGGGGGGGGGTATATTGTGCGCCTGAAACGAGCCGTGAAAAAACAGCAACCACGGAAAAGTTTACCCGGCGCGCAAATTTCTTTCAGAAGGCAGACACAATCCCTCCGTCCCCACCTCCCAACAACGAGCAAATACTACCTCCCTCTCCCTTATAGCGTCCGTAAAAAAAGAAAATTCAGCTATCGAAAAATATCTTCGACCAAGTACGCCCCCCCCCTCCTCCCCTTCAGCGACGAACTACGACCCCCGCTCCTGTTGGGTCCCCAATAGTGATGTGCCCCGATTCCATTCCTATTTCACAATCGGGAAGGAAAACGTCTCATCATAGCGGGAATAAAAAAATTTTCAGCATTGTGACGAACCAACTTCCTCTTTGGAGCGATCTTAATTTAAGATAAGTGCAAAGCGGCAGAGTTTCTTCCCTCATCTTACGTGTGACACCGATAGATCCTACTTCATCGCAGCTATTTATAAACCCGAGCTCACGAATAGCCTGCCTATAAAAATAATCCTGATTTTAAGAACATTATCGATTGCCTGGATTTGACTTGACATGATCTGTGCATACATTTGAAATTTCTGGTAAAATTTGTTCAGATTTTGAGCAGTCAAATTTATTTAGATTTTGAGCAGTTAAGGAAGTATTTGGTGAAGGTTCGAGTTCATTTGGCGTTGGTCTGAAAATTATGGCGCAATTGTGCCTTGGTCACCTATCGCGCACACGCCCTAACTCAATTTTGGCGATGCGTTTGTTTCAATGCCTTAGGCGGCAGTCCTGATTTCGTAGAAGTCTGTAACCAGATTTCGCTTTCAAAACAGAAACTCGAACACACGCATGTCGTTTTCACCCACAGCCCACATAACTCTCACATCTTTACCTAAATACTGTAGGGGCTTCATAGTGGGTTGGCCAATAAGTAATGGCGTTTTTTCCCCATCACAAATTTTTATATGAAAAGTGAGGACCGTCTCCAATGTGTTCTATGCTATTCAGCAGATAATTTTCCGCTCTTTAATATTCAAGTGACTTCTTACTATTTCTCGATTTCTGTCGATTTTTTTTTCATTGAAGTAGAGTGCCGGGTCGACGAAATGGTGAGTTTCAGACACCTTTGCACTTTATCTCAACTCTCAAATTACAGAAGTTGTACAAAACTTGTAGTGAATATGACCAAGAAAAGATGCTTCTTTTGACAATTGAAGGCCTTCCAAGCGAACGAGAGGCGGGATTTCGACCTTTAAAGTGTACTGCATGGGGAGCCCTCTTGAGGAGCGACTGGCTGCAGAACCTACCCACTATTCCCGATCGTCTAAGATCAATGAGTATGGTGCTTGCTATTGAGAAGGAAACATCCCATGACCTCCGCCGATTACTCATTCTTTGGCTAGAATCTTAAAATGAGGTACAGTCCTCATCATGCGACCGGTGGGGCGTGTCAGTGCGGCTGCGTTTGGCGCGGTGCCAAAGTCGTTCTGCACCAGTTGTTGAAGCGGGCAAGTGACATTACTGTATTATATCCTTCGTATTACTCGTTTTCTACCACTTTTTGTCGCATACGCGTTTCAACAAAAAGGCTGAGAACGGCTTCAACAGTGTGCACACTCATACTGGCTGACACGCCCCACCGGTCCGCAATGATGAGGACTGTAATTCAGTAAGCTCCCAGTTATTCTCAAAAGGGCATTTGGTTTGGCTTGTCTATGAGGTCCACATTGGAATCTTTGAACTAATTCAACCGTTGTAAGCATTCACAAGAGACATACCCTCTTCCCCATATGCTTAGACCTGTGCGGTGTTAGCTTTTTAATTGGAAGTAAAAAAGAGAGACTGTCGAAAGTGCTGCATTTCGTCGACCTGACACTCCAGTCGGGGACATCGTTGTTGGGGGTTCCCCAACAAGGGATCCTATTCGGTTGCTGGGAGAGCGGGCTGGGTGTATTAGGGCTAAGAAAACTTCTTTTGATTGTTGGTTTTCCTTGTTTCAGGGACGTTGTAAAGGGGCGGGGATCTTATTCGACTGCTGTTGGGAGGGAGGACGTCGCACTTTCTTTCTGACAGTCTTTAGGAACGTTGCTGACTTTCGTAGTTTTTCTTGTTTCATGTGTTCTGTATCCCCCACCCCTCCCCCTTTTTTTTCCCTCCCCGCTCGACAGCGAAATTTTCGGCTATAAGTAGGAAAATCTTTGGGAAATTTCGGAAGGTGGTAGGAAGTTGGGTCGGAAGGGAACTTAAGGGAGGGGTCGTATCGAGCCACCTTTCAGGGAGGGGTCGTATAGACTCGACCAAACTACCCGACTACTGATGTGCCTGACTCCAGTCTGAACACTAAAATACCAGCGGGAAAAGAATAGTAAAAAAAACCAGGAGAACCATCGTATGGGGCAAGGAATTCACCGCAAAACTGTCCAAAACACAATGGGAAAACTTTTCGGGGCAGTCCGGCTACGAGTAGAGGGGGGGGGTGGTGGGCATTTTGTACTTCTGCTACTTCCCATCGACGTGTCGACCCATCTGGAGATATTTCTCGTGAGTTGACACGCATTACCATCCTGGCTCGACGAGGCTGCTCCTGCTCCACAAGGGTTCACAGGTTTCACCAGGGTGAGACTCAGGGTACAGCATCGTGATGTGTGAAATGGTGTCACTACGAACCCCCCCCCTCACCTCGAGGGAGGCTCTCGGTACGACCCTCCCCCTCCCCAACACCCAGTTCTTCACCAAGAATTTTCCGTCGAGCGGGAGGGGATGGAGGGGTACATAGCCAATGTGAGACGAGAAAAACCGCGAAAAGTCAAGAACCGGAAACATCTTTTCTCAACGCAGCAAATTTCTTCCGAAGGCACATACGACCCCCCCCCCCCGCCCTCTTCCAACAGCTACCAAATACGACCCCTCCCAACGACTAAACACGTCCCCCATGTGTCTCACCCAGCGACGCTGTACCCTGGTGAGACTTGTAAACCGGAACTAATAAAGCAGCGAAAGTGCATAATGCCCCCACGTCGCCGAACGGCGCTCGCTAACTTTTCATCTCTAGCGCGATATTTCAACTGAGAAGAAAACGCCATTACTCATGAGCCAACCTTACTTATGGACATTGAATTGATTCGATTCTTGGTATACTGTTGAACACTTGGCGTCGTTTGTGGTTACGTAGTTACTAGTAAATTGCTGATTTCTGAACAGATATATAGCTTCTGATTAGTCTCTGCTTTAACACGTCACTTACGTTGAAGTCGTTTAATCCATCCTCTCCCCGATCTGAGCCCAAGCAATCAGCTTACACTTTGTAGCTTCAGGGGTTGTTAGTCGACAAAGGCCACCTTAGTTCAAAGCAATCATTCTGACATTCCCATATTCTATGATTTATGTAGCTCTTTTACACTTTCCTGAACTTTTGTTTTCACTGGAGTTCCCTGATTGGTTCTTTGAAGCGAAAGGTTCTAGCGGACGCAATCAAAGGATGTGCCCTTGTTCTTTCCGGGGCCTTGATGAAGATCTCTAGGGGAATTTGACTTTTCGGAATTGCAGTGTCAAACACGATGTATGGCTCAGTTATGTTTCGCGTTCAGTATGAATCTACTTCAAATTGAAATTATACTTTATTTATTCATTCCTCTATCTATCCTTTTTATTAATTGTACTAGACCATGCAAACTGCGTGATTTATTGCAGTATTAATCCCATTCATCCTCTACTTCTTTGGCTCTGCTCGATAAAAATAAAATACAAGTTCCATTTCATTTCTATAACGACGTCGTCGCCTAGAAAACCGACCAGTGGATCATACTGTTCCACTGCTTAGTTTTTTCTCCCACATTCATTTCTCCACTTATTCTATTTATTATTTTTAATAGATCTTTTATAACAAGTTCTTTACTGCAGTAGTCATCCCATTCATCCTTTGCCTCTTTGGCTCTGCTCGATAAACATCAAAACACAAGTAATATTCTATTTCTACACTAAATAAGCCGCCTGGTTAACTGATCACCGGATTACACGGTTCCTTACTAGGATTTTTCGTTCCTCAACGAGGGAGTGTCATTTGCTCCTAGAAGGGAATGGCTGACTAGACTTACCGAATTGTTAATCCAACCAATCACGGTGATTTAGTACTTTTTCACATTGTATTAGAGTTACGGTAGAAAGGAACGTCGCTAAGTTACGTAGTACCAGCTGACCTCACCGAATCGATTGTTCTCCTCCTTTCTAGATCACAAATACAGCGCCTGCTCATTGGGTTTTTCCGCTTTTTTTTCGAAATTTTAGAATCTCGTAGAATGTACAGCTCATGCTTACTTAAAGGCACGGTCCGCGATCAGGTATCGAAGTTGAAAATATGGCGTCAGGAGGTTAGAGTGGTCCGCGACGAACAACCTTGTACCGGTTTCGCGGCAAAAAATTCTATGGGAGGGGCGCTGTAGCGCAATATAGGTTCAGTGGCTCCTCCTTTTTTCCAGTGACTCCGCCTCCAGACTCCGCCCCTAATGACCGACTTCCAGTGAAAAATGAGATTGCAGGACGAAAAAGCATGATAATCGCCACTTGTACGATCGTAGAAATCTTATCGGTGAATCAGCCGTGCATATGAGGGCGTAGTTTTGGAGATAGAGTTGATTGGGCACGTACAAACTGGGATCGAAATGGGGTTCTATCTAGGGCAGGTGGCATGTTTTTTGTGCTTTTTGTTCACAGTCGAGTTACTCAACCCCTTGTCGTCTATATGGAACCCCCTAATCCACCATCTGAGATGGCGAGTAATCGCGGGTTCTTCCTTTAAAGGCAGTTGGCACGATAAATCCCCCAAGACGAGTAGGATTAATACGCCTGGCAGGACGGAATTCCGCGACCCTGAGCAGGCGCTGCATAATGCCTTTTCCAAGGGAGGTGCCCTTATAAGGGCCCTATCAAGCCACAACATACCGACCCAAACGCCCGCCACGCCCGCCCGCCCACAAATGGACGACCGTTCCTGACGCTCTAATCGATTCATTTGCTAAGCAAATTATGAAGCGAAGGGATTGGTATGAAGCGGCCGTGATGCTGCATGGATATATGAGTACACATATGTACCTTCGGTAGCGGTTATTGGCAAGATGCCTACAGGAAACTCGTCCAAAATTGATTTCTAACACACTGAGAACAGAGACTCTTTCCTTGCAGGTTTACACGCCACGCCGTATTCACGCCGTTTTTTCGCCATTCCCCCTCCCCCACTATATAGCGTCCTACTAGCATTTTAGGCCGAGCACCAAATCATCGTGCCAACTGCCTTTAACTTTTCAGGAGCTCTTCTGCTGGACATAAAAATCGTTTCTCATATTGAGTGCTCTCAATTCTGTTTCAACATCATCGTTTTCCATCAGAACATCATTAGACCTCTAGGGAGCGACTACGTCAAATCCACTTATGCTACTAGATAAGCTATTTTTCACTCGGAAACCTCAAAATACACAAGAATACTAGCTGGATTGGGATTTTCATGAAGGTTTCCCCCGTGCGCTTAGGTTTTTTTTATGTCATCAAATCTCACACCACGGAATCCGTCACATTTGGTGCGTATTTGAAGATGCAACATTCCCAGCGGAGTTGGCTCTAAGACAGCTTCCTTTTGCCTAATTTTTCCAACTTCTAAAACGTCAAAATGCAGAGGCGTAGCTTTATGTCGGGCTCTTCATGAAAAAGCATCTGAGGAAGCTAAAGGCACACCTCAAAACTGCAATTCGCTGGTGCACGGCCTAAAAACAGTCTGGCATAGCAGTCGAAGACAACGAGCCTCCCAGAGCGCCGTAAATAAGACCCTCTTTGTTTGATTGACTCTGAGAGAGGAGGAAGATTCGGTAGGACTTTTTGGAAAATACTGGGCAAGAAGTACGAAAATTGAGCTGTGACTCGCCCATATGCACTCCGCATCCTGGGAATGGGAACAGTGCCTGCGTGCTTCATTAGAATTTGGCCTCGTGGGATATTGGCGTTTAGGTGCCATTATAATCTTGCCTTTGTCCAGCACAACCAGTACAGTCGGCTCAAATGGGGAGGTCCCATTCTTTTCCATGTATAAATGAAGTACGCAATCACACCCTCTCCATCCACAGGATATGCGGTCACTCCCCATTTCCCATCCATGGCCCAAATTTCGTAGTTAGGGCCAACAGAGTTTATGTGATTTTTTGATATCCAGCAGGCTTTCCGAAGGGGTAAAGTAGCCTGTGGCGTCGGTTACCAGCGCCCAAACCAACCATTTCATCCTTCTGGGGTTCACAAGCTGGAGTCGGACTTCTTATAGAGGCTAACCCGTCCATCTTTGGGATATTCTAGAGAAAAACTGGCGAAACTTTTCGAACACTTCACTCACCCTGCCCTTTCACAAATAAGGCTTTGATTCTCACAAGTGGGCTTACAAAATTAGCAAATTCTCAGCGGGACCATCAAACTCTAACAAATCACTCTACCTCGCCTCAGCGCGATATATTCTAGCGCTTGCAAAGCAAGGCGATATCGCTGCTAGCTGGAAGACCTCAGCAGAAATAGCAGATCAAGCCGAAGGTTCAAGAGCGCTTTTTCTGCCCATTCAAGCGAATTTTGGCCATCATTCACGTCTGAAAACTCCCCCATTCAGCAGTTGCTCGGAAACGCTCCAGTCTACGCTGTCTGCAACTAATTCTAATTGCTTGCACTTTTATTGGTATTACTTAGGAGTATCCTTGCATTTCTGTGATCGATTGTGTGTGGAGGTGGCCGAAAAAGGGACTGAAATAGAACGAAAGCGCGAGAATCCGTTGACCTCATGACATTGAACGTCATCGCCGACAAAATGCTTTATGTCGTTGTGAATGCGATGCAGGCGCATGTGAGATTGATGACGTGACAACTTTGTCGTTCCCCTCTATTTCGTGGGTTCGATATCGTGGTGACCACGATGACACAGAGCTCTCATGGGCTTCTTCAGCTTGTTTGACTTCAGCATTTCGTTGGCACGGTAGGGCAGAAGGGGACCAGGTGAGCAGTAAACTGCACAGAAACATCTCATTGAAAGCATATGGGAAGATGATTTTTCATGCTTTAATAACGGTCGCAGGAGTGCTATACGAAGGAAAATGATAAAAAAGCAAAGCTAAATGGCCAACAACCTGCTAAAAATCTCTATGCTGCACAGCGTTGGATGATTGTTTCTGGACGAGTTCCCCGTCTGCATAGTGCCAAGAACCGCTTGGATAGTTAAGGCTGCACGTATGTATTCATAAAAGAACACGTCGTACGTTGGGGAATGCCCCGCAGGGGGAGGACCGTATTTGGTCACTGCGGGAGGGGGCGAAGGTTGGTCTGAGACAATGCTTTTGATAATTAATTTTTTTTTGTTTCACGCACGCTATAGGGGGGGGGGCGTGTATTGTCGTTGTTGGGAGAGTGGGGAGTGGGTGTCGTATTTGCCTTGTGAGAGAAATTTGCGGCGTTATTCCCGGCTTTTTAATTTTCGTGGTTTTCCCTGTTTCACATGTAAAAAGTAGAGAATTTATAGGGATCCCGAAAAAAACTGGAAAAACGATAGGAATTTGAGAAAATCTAGGAAAAAGTGGGTAGGAGGAGGAGAGGTGGGTTATCAAGGAGAGAATTAGAGGGTTCTTATTTTCCAAAGTTTTCTCCAGCGGCAGGCCGTGCCCTGATTCACGTATCCATGCAGCTATGCTTCATATCAATTGTGCTTCTTGAATGACGGCGATGAGAGGAACAGCGTCGAGCGGACTGTACCGCCTGGGCGGGCGGTCGCGGTGGGCGTTAGGGTCGCCATGTTGCATCTCGGTTAGACGTATATCAAAGCCTTTGGTTGGAAAAAGCGCCACGCAGCGCTCCTAAGGGGTACAGTATTCATTCGCGCCAGGCGTATCGACGTACGCCTTGTCGATCTGTAGTGCCATTTGCCTTTGAAACTTCCCCTCCACTCCGGATGCATTGCGCCAGGTATCTGAGCTTCTTTAGCAGTTGCATAAGAAGCAAATGACCGCAACTCATAGGTGTAATATAGACCGAGTAATATGGTTATGGGCAACACTCCACTGTCAACCACGTCGGACTTTGAAAAATTTACTACCGCGAGTAGGTTCGTACTCTGATGTTCTTGATGACTTGCATTTAAAGGATACTTTCAGCCCTGGTAGGCAGGCTAGTTCAATGCTATTTGTAAGTCTTGCCTTCCCTCGGGGATAGCACACGTCAACGGTGTCGAGACGCTGTCAAACAAAAGGAGGTTTCAGTGCAAACGAATCGCATCCTTGAAGCCACACCTACCTATTTCTAGTTGTTTCATTTTGTCACTACAGTTGGACTATGGACAACTACTAGATCGACTACAATATGAAATACGGCACCTAATAATGGGATTACATCGCACGTGAGAGCGTTCGTTGAACTTTAAATCACTGCTGATTTTGTCGTGTTCTATGAGTGAAAAAACCCCTGAAATCTGGCCAATTTTTCAGCCAGATATTGAAGAGTCGGTGCCTGGGGATAGTGAAAAAGGCAATGATAGATCTAGCCTCAGAGATGATTGCCAGTGAACTCATGACATAGGAAACATTGTGGAGGCTAGCCACGTGCCAACAGGGTACAGCATCGTTATGCGAAACACATGGGGGTCGTACTTCGCTGCTGGGGAGGGCGTCGCTGCGCTTTTGAGATAAATTTTCAGCGTTGTGGAAAAATTTTTTCCCCATTGTTGACTTTTCGCGGTTTTTCAAGTATCACATTGGCTATATCTTCCCCCCCCCCGGTTTTTCTTTATTATCTTACTTCAGTTGCTATTTTGCGCTTCTTTATATCTATTGTATTCATGTTTGTTTGAGTTTTGAACGCATCTGTACCATCGCTTTAGACCGGACACTTTGAATGGACACCGCACTAAGAAGTGGGCGGGGATGGGGGCGGGGCTTGCAGCAGTACCTAGTGTGGTCTAGTTATCAACTGCCTATTGTAAGGGGTGTGTCCGATTTGATTTGAAAAGTGTCCGATTTGGTTTGAAAAGTGTCCGATTTGGTTTGAAAAGTGTCCGATTTGGTTTGAAAAGTGTCCGATTTAAAGTGAAAATGGTATATACATGCTTACATTTTCTATTTGTTTGTGGCACATGAAAAACCGAAATACCTCAGTATCAGGAGCGTGGTTGGTACAGTTTGTTCGCTGCGGAAGAAGGGGCGTGTCAGCGAGAACTGGGTTGGCGCACCGCAGGCGCGTTCTCCACCAGTTTTTGAAGCTGGTAAGCAACAATAATTAGTTGCAAGCGACAAGCGTTAACCATGTCGGCCGCTTTCAACTAATTGTTGTTGCTACCAGCTTTAAAAACTGGAGGAGAACGCGCTGGCGGTGCACCAAACCCAGCCTCGTTGACACCAGCCGGCCCCTTTTTTTCCGCAGCGATTAGGCGCTGTACGATTGGCAGTGTTTGTTGTCGCTTCAGCAAAGCCATCACTCTTCAACATAAAGACCCATTCGATCCGAAATGTCCGATGGCGTAGAATCATTTTTTGATACAGGTCGTATTGGTATAGCGCGACAGCACTTGTTACCACATTTTCGCGGCTATGCGCCTAGGCGAGCGGACAAGGGCACTGAGGCGTGGAAAGCCGCAAGTATACCATCAGCAAAAACTGTTACCCCGCGCAAACAGTCCTACAGTCCTCATCATTGCGGACTGTCGAGGCGGCACAGCCGCGCTGCACTGTGACGCGACTGCGGCTGCAGCTCGGTGACGGTGAATCAGCTGATTTTGATGGAAATCAGCTGCGAATTCCTACTTGTTCAGCTCTTCAAGCTTCTAAAGTGGAAGATGAGTTATTCTGAACAATTTTCAAATAGTACTGGCTCTGATTTCCTTTATTTTTATGTCGATTATATGCTCTTTTCCTTGTATTTTACCTTGTTTCAGGCATCTATTCAAATGGTTTGCACTCTTTCAAATTCATTCAGAGTCAGTACAATTTAAAATCGCTCACTATAACCCCCCCCCCCCCCTTCCACTTTCAAAGCTCGAAGAGTTGAAAAAAGTGGGAATTTGCAGCCGGAATCCCATGGAAATCAGCTGATACACCGTCACCGAGCTGCAGCCGATGTCGCGTCACATTGCAGCGCCGGCCTGCGCCGCCCGACAGTCCGTAATGCATTGAGGACTGCGCGTCTTTTGCCCACACCCGGTTCTTTTGCAGATATGAATATGGGCCCATCCTGCTAGTCAATTTCGCTATACCAAGAGGTCAGAGCATACTTCGCGTTCCTAAACTTGTTACGATTCCCCGCACGAGAAACGGGGCATCCCCTGGAACCACCACTGAAATTATTGGGAAACTAAACTCAGAGAGAGGCGCAACGAGCCAGTTTATCATGACGTGGCATAGTCCACGTTGAACCCCTCCCCGCTTTCCCTATCTCTTCATTATTCTCCATTGGTCACAAGACACACCAGGGCACCTCATATTATCTTAGAAAGGCTAGCAGTGGTTAAAGTACCCACTACAATGGTAATTATACAAGCTCTACATCTCTCCAAATAATATCAATTTTACCGTCCAGAGGGAAAGGCATACTTCCAATGAATGCGATCTTCTCTTTACATTTCATCATCTGTGATGCTCGAAAGGATAATGCTCTTGATCAGTACCCTTTTGAGGTGCGCCACACGCTATTCAGAGGTGCGGAAATTGAGTAATAGTTCGCCAATACAATCACCTTCGAAGGCCAACAGATGTACACTTCGCATCCCAGCGATGGATTGGGCGGGCCTACAAATCTTACTCAAGAATGGCATAGGATGCGTTGCTCGTAGGATCATTTTATTTGGAAACAAGTGCTTTCCTATCTTAAAGTGGACAAAGTCATGTTTGTAACTTCCTGACACTACCTCTCCAGAAGCACAGCTGTCGCCTTTTTCGAATGATGTACACAACCACGGACTCCCCATCTCTGGGATATCCTCATCATTGCGGACCGGTGGGGCGTGTCAGCCAGTATGGAGTGTGCACACTGTTGAAGCCGTTCTCAGCCTTTTTGTTGAAACGCGTATGCGACAAAAAGTGGTAGAAAACGAGTAATACGAAGGATATAATACAGTAATGTCACTTGCCCGCTTCAACAACTTGGTGCAGAACGACTTTGGCCCCGCGCCAAACGCAGCCGCACTAAACCGCCCCGACAGTACGTAATGATGAGGACTGTATGTACCGATGTTGCAGGTCCATGTTTTCAACTTCTAGGGCGAATTCCGTACCAATCAGCCAACCGCCGAAATGGGAGGAGGTCACCTTGGCTCTAGCGGAAATTGATCCGAGCACTGTTCCCAGGTCACATGTGTGGTGTCGGCAGCATTAGTCGTTTCTCCATTACTGACAATTTTTTTTGCTATTACCACCCTACGCGAGAACATACTTTGCTTTCACTTTGTTTTGCCCACTGTTTTTTTTTTAGTTTTTCTAATGAATTGAACGTATTTTCTTTACATTTTCCGTCTTCCGTTACCGCTGACTTCAACAAATACATCACTTGGTTTCCGAGGTCATCTGAGTCATTTTTTACAAATTTGCGCTTCGATTTGTTCTTTATGATGGCTCATCCAAAACAGCCTTATTTACCCACCCACGCCCCAGAGTGTTGTCCAGACTTACTAGAGTTCCCAATTTTACGTTGACGTGAATCTCCGAGTATTTGAATAAGTGAGTTGTTCAGTCCACAGCAGTAGCCAAATAGGCCAAGAATTTGAATACTGCTGGAAGAATGCACTCGCTAGTATAATCTTAAGCTGGTAATAACCACCTCACCTAGGAATTTTATTTTGTTTGAATATTAGAACTTGGAATTTGCTTCATGTACAGTAATGGTTCCGGTGGTAATTGCCTTCGGGGTTACTATTGGTAACTGTTACTCTTAATCGTTCCTTTTTAGTTAGGTAGTTGACTCTATTTTTAGGTATATAATTGATTATTTGTTTTATCGGTGAATCTGCTCAGTTTCCGATATTGAAAGCCCATGGCAGCGATGGAGCTAACCACACCTTTACATCTGTGGGATATGTGCTATCTTGGTCAGGTCACATCACTGCCGACCCCCCCCCCTAAAAGGTGGCTTGATACGACCCACGCTCGTTCCCTACTCTGATACGATCGAGCCGTTGAGTGGGGGAGAGACGGGAAAAACTGCGAGGAAAATGCGTCTCCCCTTTCTCTCCTACCTACCACTTCCCTAGATTTTCCCTTATTCCTAACACTTTTTCCAGTTTTTTCCGGATTTCCCAAAAATTTCCTACTTTTCTCCCATAAATTTGCTGTCGAGCGAGGGGCGAGGCACATAAGAAACAGGAACAACCACGAAAAGTCATCAGCCGACAATGATTTTTTTCCCATATCTCTCTCTCAGAAGGCAAATACCTCCCTTAAAGCGTCCGTGGAAGAAATAAAATCAACTATAAAAACAAATTTTCTCGGACCAAACTACCCTCCCCCTCCCCCAGCGGCCGAATACAACCCTCTGTTGCGAATCCCCAACGATGATGTGGTCTGATCCTCGTCGGACAAATCCTCCATTTCCCAGATTGGACAGGCTCACAAGAAACCTGAGTGGATAAAACATTAATTTATTCAATCCTGCATTAATATAAAAATTGAAATATTGATTCTCGGATGGTGCCCAAAATTTAATTTATGGCCTTAGAAGAATGCTTTCATACTTCTTCACGTGTCCAGGCGGAGGTCAAGCGGACGATGAATCCTATGGGAATTACTCGAACCGGAAATTATTTGATTTCAATTTATCCTTCATTTTTTGTTCTTTAGAGGAATGTTTCAACTACCGTAATCAGACGCTGGTATGATAACTGGTTTCTTTTTCTCCCAGCACACTATGTGACCACCCGATCAATCCCCTCCTTGAAAAATCACCTTTTTGAACGAATATGTGATTAATTTTGATCCGTTCTCAAATACTGTCTGTTTTTCTGGAATGGAACTACAAATATGGAAGTAATTTGCGATATTTTCCCAAGGACCCAGTGATCGACTTAGAGTTACGAGGCTTTAATCATCACTTTGAACCCAACACGTGCAGGTTTTTTTCTTGATCATCGGAAGAGCTATAAATTTTGGGCAGTTTAACACACTGTGAGGCCTTTTTAATAGTTCTTTTTCTAGTTACTTTTGCTTGCGAACGATTCTTAGTCACCACGTATCGATTCCGCATTATGCATGCCGAGGTCATTACTCAGACAAGTTTTTGTGTTTTCAAACTTGGATGAAAGCGGCAATCTAACAGGTCAATTAATATGTTTCTCCGACGAGTTAAACTAATTAGTAGTTCGCAGTTCACTTGACCTTTCCGAGAAGAAGGCAACTCACTAATGGTTGCATAAGCTCATTACGCCGAGACATGTGGCATCACTCGCCGACTTTTCGGAAAAATCACCACTACCTCGCAATTCAACAAATTGATTGAGTGAAGTGGGGCTAATTCGTTTGAATCTTTGTTTACACAATATTTTTGCACCGTAAGACAAGCAGCCTGAGCATAGATCAGTTTATGTCTCATTGATCATAGCAATAATTTTCGTGACTATCTTGCTCCGCCGCCCAGACGATTTCGTACTTTTCTTTGATGTGTTTACTCTTAATATCTTTATTTCTACACTGATATTGTTCTTATATTCTTCTTCGTTCTTTGCGCTGGTGCAACACGAATGTAAAGCGCAAAGTTGCCTGTCCTTATGAGTAAACTGGCCCTAACTCCCTTCCCCCCTCGTCAGTTATGTATTCGCGGAAGCCCTTTCTGCAGCGTCAGGCGGCGCCTGATGTTAACTATTCTGCATGGTTATGCCGATCTCAGTCACCAGTGCGAAAAACAACGCAAAAATCACTTCAGCACTTCTACGTCTACGTTGGAAATCTACTGGAGCCGCAGCCTCTGGCGGGGGAGCTCGTATATTGGATCTGAGACAAATTTTTTCGCATAGTGCTTTTTTTCGCGCAGACCGCAACAAGGAGAGACACCAGCCATACTTTGCAGCACGTCATTGTTCGTTGAGAAGGGGGAGGCGGGTATAGTCTTTGGGAGAAATTCGCCGAACGCCTGGGAATAATGATTTTCACCGATCTGACTTTTGGAGCATTTTCTGTTTCACACATGTTTGATACTACTGTGCTATATCACCGTCCCCCACCCCGCTGCCTCTCGCTTCAATTAACACCGATCGTTGTTGGGGAATCCCCATACGGGGAGGGGCGTTATTCGGCTGGAGGAAAATTACTATAATAGGTTTGATTTTTGGAACGTTGTCAATGGGGGAGAGGATCGTAGTCTGGGCTCATTGCTTGGGAGGGGAGGGGGAGTGATTTAACGTTTGGCGTTGTACGGAGTGTAGTTGACTTTTTTTTTTTTTTGGTGGATTTTTTTGTTTTTTTCCCAGCTTCACGGTATGCCCTCCCCCCCTTTCGCTCCAGAGGGCTCGATTTAGATGAGTTAGCGAACAGAGGGCCGGAGGGGGGGGGAGGTTCGTACCAACCCCACCAAAAAAAGGGGGGGGGGGTCGTACAGACTCGACTAAAATCCTCCAACCAATGATGTTCCCTGCCTCCCCCGTGGACAGCGAAAATGTTGGGGAAAAACTAGGAAATTTCCGGAAAGTTCTGGGAAAATTAGTAGGAAGTTGGGAAAATCTTGGAAAGTGTTAAGCAGGATGGGGGTCGTATCAGAGGAAGCAATCGGGGAGAGCGTATATTCCGCAAATCTTTTCTAGCGGCAGCGTTAGAAGTTAGAAGTGGGTGCTTTGAATACCACGTACTTCCACTTCCACGTTTCTTTGGGTACTGAATGGCAGGCCAACTGAGGCAAGTCGTTCGAAACATTCCTGAGGCCCTATCAAAACACAAGGAGTTTTGAGATTCCGCTCGTACTTCACTGCAATTCAGATGGAGCAGTGAAAAACCGATCAATATAAGTCATTTCTACAGAAGACTCTGAAAGTATAATGGTATGTAGAAATTCGTTCATCTCAACATTTCTAGCGTTTTGTGGCACTGAATGCCTGATGAACTTCGATAAAGTACTGGGCCCCGAGGCAATTTATCTGGCTGCTATTATAGTCCTGAAAATAGCTGCTTATGCAGGTTGCAGAGCTTTGGCAGGTCCATATGAACTTTGACGGGTCTACTTAAAAAATATGAGTGATCAAAGTTCGAATGGTAGTGTGATTGTTACTATGTTCGATTCATCTGAGAGTATATTTATCATTTGTCACTCGGTTCAGGTGAGCTCATCTCTCATCTGTTACATCCCGACCTCATTCATCATCTACTTCACCTTCTCTCGTTTTCATCTCATGCAACTCTGAGCTGCTGCTTTTGTCTTTGTTTTGTTTCCAAAATTCTGATGATGGATGGTGCCGAATTACTTACTGCCGTGTCTTCGAATAGTATCCATTTCTCTTACCGAGGAAGACTCCTTGAAGTGGTCATTAGCGATAAATTCTACAGACGCACCCTCAAGCCCTGATTTCAAACCTGCTTTCAAAATCTGCCAAGCGTTTCTCTGAACGGAATTGTGTAGGTTTTTTGCAACGTTATCTCGCTAAGGCTTGCGCGTGTCGTAGCACACAATCGTTTTTGTGCTGATAGAGCGTCAGATTTGTGTTCAGGTACTCAAACTACCCCATGATACAAAATTCGGGCCAGCTCTAGAACTTTGTCCCAAAAAAAGGCATGTTCAGAGTGATGCGCCCAGCCGATCAACGAACCTAAAGACAAACCACGCGATTGCGCATTGTGAATACTGGCGTACAGTCAGAAATTTATAGTCACTAAACAACCCCTCGGGAAGAGAAGTGCCAAAAAATCATGGAACGGTAGAAGTAAGGAACCGGCCGCATCTCTGGACGAGTTCTCCGAATATGTTCTTTTTATAATCCTGCCGCCTCTGGCTCACTGTTCCATTCTTCCCATCATTCAGTGCTAATACTACATCTATCAGTGGAAGGAAACTTTCTCGTAACAGTACACAGCCTTTGAATTTTGGTGGGCGGTTCAACTAGTGAGGCGTCAGAACATATGAGGGCCACAGCGCCTTCATTACTTACTGTGAAGCCGCGGAAGCAGGATAATCTTAAACAGTTGGCACGATAAATCCCCAAAGACGAGTAGGATTAATACGCCTGGCAGGACGGAATTCCGCGACCCTGAGCAGGCGCTGCATAATGCCTTTTCCAAGGGAGGTGCCCTTATAAGGGCCCTATCAAGCCACAACATTCCGACCCAAACGCCCGCCACGCCCGCCCGCCCACAAATGGACGACCGTTCCTGACGCTCGTATTGATTCATTTGCTAAGCAAAATTATTGGTATGAAGCGGCCGTGATGCTGCATGGATATGAGTACACATATGCAGCCGTACCTTCGGTAGCGGTTATTGGCAAGATGCCTACGGGAAACTCGTCCAAAATTGATTTTGAACACATTGAGAACGGAGGCTCTTTCTTCGCAGGATTTTGACCGTTTCACTCCGTTCTTTCGCCATTTCCCCACTATACAGCGCCCTACTAGCATTTTAGGCCGAGCGAATCATCGTGCCAACTGCCTTTAAAGAATGAGGACCACACTACATGTACAAGGAAGGACACCTACGAGTTGACTTCTAGCTTATTAGCTTAGTTGACTTCGACTTAGCTTCGTCAGAAAGCAACATATGGGTTACATTTTTCATCGACGCCAACATTTCGTTGTGGGAGACGTCAAGACAATTGCAAGTTGCTGCTCCGTCGCGCGCGTCAATGGGCGCGACGTTTTCTTGATTTGTGCTATTTTGTCAACTGGAGCACCTGATTTCAAGTAGACTACGAAATCGAAGACATTTAACGCTACATTTGCCTGTACGCTGCCAACTGTCCCCATCATGACCTATAAGTATCGCCCTTTGCGGCCGCGACGTCGCACGCGACGCTCACCAATGCTGCAAATTACGATTGTCCTGTCACATACCCTTTCGTGTACGCAGTGCGAAGACTCTGTTATCAAAGGGCTACTAGCCTTCACACATTCTAGCCGCAGGTGCAGACTCTTCAGAATTACTTCAGAGCTTCCATCTTGCGGTTTTGAGCATTCCATTCTGTCCCCACGTCGAGTTTTCTGATGATTAGAAAAAAAATTCCAAC
>MU912907.1:3740-16377 GCA_036418165.1 Cooperia oncophora
TTCCGTGACCCTGAGCAGGCTCTACATAACGCCTTTTCTACGGAAGGTGTCCTTATGAAGGCCCTATCAAGCCACAAACGGACGACCGTTCCTGACGCTCTAATCGATTCATTTGCTGAGCAAATTATGAAGCGAAGGGATTGGTATGAAGCGGCCGTGATGCTGCATGGATATATGAGTACACATATGCAGCCGTATCTTCGGTAGCGGTTATTGGCAAGATGCCTACGGGAAACTCGTCCAAAATCGATATTCAAGTCATTGAGAACGGAGGCTTTTTCTTCACGGGATTTTAACCGTTTCACTCCGTTCTTTCGCCATTTACCCCCACCCCCCTATATAAGCCGCGTCCCACTAAGCATTTTAGGCCGAGCGCCAAATCATCGTGCCAACTGCCTTAAACAAGGAGGACTCTCCGCCTTAATGCCTTTACCTTAACTTTCCGCGGCGAAGCCCCGGCAATGGTGCTTTTTTGCCCATGTTTAGATTCGCGTGATAATCGAAAAAGTATGCGGTTAGGAGGAAACGGTCGGGGGCATCTTGGAGAAAAATACAAATAAGGAATCCGAAGAAATGTTGATATGTGAGGCCCGGATCTAGCTCGCTTGGGGCTGAGGCATGCTTATATTCCACAAATACAACAGTGGTTAATGACAGACGAATAACGAAATTTCAGAAGAACCAGCAGCCATAAAACGAATTTTGATTGGAGGCAGTAATCGGTTTGTATCCATATAATCGCTTACACAAAACTGCTCAGTCATTTGTGAACCATTCTCGCCTGGCTATCCAGTTTAGCACGACGATTATTACGTCAGCTCATATGCACAATAGTCTGAAATTAGGCTCATCGAATTCGATGAATCAAAGAACGATAGACAAAGTTGGCCTTCTAGATCAATTGGGAGGGGCCTACTGGAGGCGTTTTTTGAGTCCCCTTTCAAAGTGCTTCATCACTGTAGAGTCCTCGGACAACTTCTCTTCCATATTTCAACAAGGTATACTCCTTATCCCTGCGCCAGAGTAGGCGTGGCATTTGAACATGGCACGGAACTGGTTACTCGTGGAATTCCAGTCTGGGACAACTGTCATCTTGTTCTGTGTTGGACAGAGACACGACAACAATTGTGTCAAGATGAAAATATCTCACCAGAAGCATAGACACCTTCAGGTTAAGTTGAAACATGCGGCCACGCCTACCCGATCTCAGGGATTTCGAGTATATCTACGTGTCTTCTTATCGCGAACCAAGCCTTCAAGTGTTAAGCGTCAGACCAAAGGCTCGTATTCTTTCAGAGCTCACTCACATTATACCGCTGAGCGACCACTTGCAAAAAGGCATGAGGTTTCACAAAAGTGGTATTTCATTGCATTTTTCAATACACCTTCATTTTTGTGCCATCGGGTTCTTAATTTCTAAACACCCTCTCATCATCGAGACTCACATTGTGTGAAGTTGTTTCACGCGTCTTTACACTCCATATCCCGGAGATGGAGAGGGCGTGGCTGTGCTCTTCAATGCTTGCGAATGCTCTCAAGGTGGTGTATTTTCGTTCTAGGACAAGTGTTCCCAGCAGGGATGACAGTTTTCAAATGGAAACAGCCTACGAAAAACACATCTTGCGCCATACCGAATTGATCATCCAGCCACGCCTTCTACATCTTCGTGACATGGAGGGCATTTCTGCCGCATGGTGTGGTGAAAAGCGCGTCATGTTGGACTTTCACTAGTTTGTGTCAACTAATCGGTCTCACTTTGGTGAGACCTAGAAACTCCTGTGAAGCTGTGAAATGGTACAAGTGGTTACTTTTGTTATAGTGCTTAACAGACAAGCTCTGCGTCATTTGGTCAACGTTCGGCTTTTCCTAATGAGGCGCTCGATTCTTTCTTTTCATCCATTTTCATTTTTTGTACTGAATAATTGAATATCTTCTCACATTACCTGGAATATATGAAGCTTTTCTCCTACGTTTTGGGTTGGTAAAATTTAGCGCGACAACTTCTTAAGATTTACATTGAGAGATGCAGACTTACTTTTAGATGCTTTATGATTCGTCGAGCTCATAGCCCACGCTGGTAGTATGGGAGGGGTCAGTCCTATCATGAACCTTCTTCGCTGGATCGCTCTTCATTGGTCCCTTTAGAGAGGAGCGGCACGCCAGTGAGGAAGGCACGATGGTAGACATGAGCGTGAAATGTGCTGTTGTTGAAGCAGCATTCAGACTTCGCGATAAAGCTCTCAACGCGCTACAATTGCAAGAGCGCTATAATCTTGTAAATGAGAACACGCCGCCCTAGCAGCGAGCGGCGATCGATATTTGACTGCGTTGATTAGGCAGACATTCCCATATTCTCACAATACGTCAGCGGGCGTCGGCCGATACGCTTCCGTGTTCTGCGGCTGGCGTCTTGCATCCATAGCACTAAAGAGCGCCTGTTGCAACTAGTAGCGCGCGCGGCTCGCGAAGTCGGAGGTCGCCGTAGTCGCTCGGCGTGTAGTTCTTTGAGAAGCTTGTAATGTAATGTGGACCGGGAAAACCACTTTAGATTACGCATCTCAACATAAAAGAAAGTAGTTTTGACTCAATTTAGGATGAGAAGTGCTGCCGTTGTTCTGCTCACGGCTTGCGCTATATTTTGCGCAGTTTACGCACATCGTCACAGGGGTATGCCGCCCCCAGCATTCCTCAGCTCCTTTAATGAAACAGTTCGCAAGGGATTCTTCGATATTATTAAGAAACCGAATCTGACATTAGAGGAGAAGAAGGCACAGGTCATGAATTGGGCAAAGACCTATGGATTGGAGGTGTGTTGCTTTTTTCGAGTTTTCCTCGTCAGCTGCCCTAGTTGATAGTTATGAGGTTGTCACGGCCTTAATCCCTTTCTATAGAGAAAAGGAGCTTAAAATTTTCATTCTTTATGCTGTTACTACGGTGTATGTATGTGGAGATGTCTGTAGGCCCTCACGATACGCTCGCAAGCCAGAGGTCCACAGTTCTTTACCTTTTAGGCTGCAAGCCACTTCCTCTGACCGCGAGCTTAGCGCTCCATCATCGATGAACCTGAAGAGCGTTGCGGCTACAGGTGCATGCTGCTACAAGAGGAGCTCAACTCCTCCTGAACGTACCCTCCTTCTGAAAATCTTTCGAAAAAGTTGTTGGTACGGATCATCGCTGGACAAAAACGCTAAAAATTGGAGTATTGAATTACCGCGGATATATCCAACGCGCCATCAAGAGGGCGATGCTCGGACTTTCCCGCTACACGCATGTGCTTAACATGAAGTAGCAAAATGCCTCCTCCTCTTTCCCCCCTCTCGACCCGAACAGAGTAGAGTTTATAGCTGTTTGCTTATCGATGTAGAAAATCTTTTCAGGAGCAAGCGAAAAAGCAAATCGAAAAGATTGAGGGCATGATGAAGAAGGTAAGATCAAACACTGCTTTTTCCACTTTTTGCTTTAAATCGGATTGTTCCCAAAAACCTCACACTTTTTCCAGTCGTAGCCTTATTGCTCAGTTTGTGTGTTAACAGTATGGCGCCAATATGTTCTACCACTTCTGCCACGTAGTCAGGATACTTGCTAACGGCAGGGCATGTGAGGGGTGTAAATCAAAAGGCAGCTAGAACAATCTTCCCCCGTATTATTGCGAAGTGGATGGCATCATTGGGGAAAAGGCCGCCTCAGAGTGCTTCAATAGAATGCGAAGTCTTTTTCTCCGGCTCTTTCTCAGCGTCGAATTTTAATTCTCTAGGGTCACCTTCGGGTTCTTCTGAAAACAGGTGGTAGTCAGACGTGTCATGTGGGGAGAACAGGAGCTAAGTAGGACTTCCGGGTAAATCGCAATGGAGCTTCCCACGTGTCGTCGGGTACTACCATGAAATAGAGCAACATGGCCGACTTGATCAAGCGGACCCTTTCTTCCAATTTTTATATTTAGGAAAAGCTCGTTAGGGGGAGGGGTACGGTGTACTCTGATGGCAGCAGTTGACAGTACATAATAATGAAGAATAGAGGTGGGAGAGGACGTTCCCCTTTTTTGAATTACCACAACTTTGTCTGATGTGGGAAAAGGAAATCAGGTCTGGAGAGCACTGGATCTACTCTCCTCAGTGTGCTGTGAAATTGCTTCAGATGTTTCCTTTCCCAAGGACTGCCTTTTTCGTGAAATATTGGAATCGTTGCGGGAACTTCGTGTCACATTCAAGTTTTTATGGTTTTAACAAGCCGACTTTTCTCGTAGGTAGTCCAGTTAGCGAATAAAGGCGGTGATGGGATTTAGATGTTTTCCTCTCGATAAAAATCTTGCCTTTTTCCGTAGGACTAGGAGTTGGAAAATGTTCCTTTTTGTTGTGGAAATTCCCGAAAGCTTTAGAAAGGTCACTGCTTTGGCAGCCTAGCTATTCCACTTCGTTCAGAGACCTAGATAGGCTTCTGGAACACAATTCTCGCTAATTTAAGATTTCTCTTGTCTAATGGTAGGGCTCATCTGAGTTCCTTAGAGAGACCACGGGAAGCGCCCGTGCACAGAAACTCTTTCTAAGTTCCCAAGATAAGTTCAAAGGTTAACTGCCTTTCGTTCGATCATTATTCAATGCTGACTGATCCCTGCGCTTGGGATGATCCATCCCCTCACCAGCGGTAAAATATGGCTCCCCTATCCTGAAGACTTCCACAACAGTGATGTGTCCTGATTATGTATTTCTAGTAGATGTTTTTTGCAGCAATGAAAGGAAGCTCTGATGGCGGCGAATCCATAACAAACCAAATGGGCAATATCCAGAAGCCGTATTCAACATCGAATTTTTGGCATAGTTGATGTACTGTGCATAATAAATATGGCTTCTACTGTCTTTTCATTGGTTCTTACTTTTCTCCCCTCCTATCGGGGCACGCTCCTCCCACTGCGGGCGTATTTCCCTACCAATCTCTCCTTTGCTCACTACCACTAGACTTTTTCAGCATCCAGGCCATAATGGGACAGAAATTCGAATTTATGACCCTGGCTCCGTTTGCTGACCGAATCCTTTTTCTCTCGTGCGTGGTCTGCTCCGGGATCGCTCAGTTCTGGACTTTGCAGCGTCCACTTCGGCAAACGCCTCATTTGCAGCGGATGTACCTTCCTCTTCTCAACCTTCAACCCCTTGCTAACTTCAATTCCACTTTCTAGTGCTCAGCGCATTGAGCCGGACTAAAACGTGAAGAGCGCGTGCTGGATGGTGCCGCTCGGACCACTGTGGGTGGGTCTCGTCATCCTACAGACACAATCGCTCATTGTCAAATCGAACAAGGTGAACGATGCTCCACACGCGTTTATGAGGTCGAAATGTCGAGCCCTTAACTGATTGGACCGGTTCAAGTACGTCGTAGAAGGCAGTGTTTTTCGGCCATACAGATAATCATCTCCGAGTTGCCACTGCTACTTGGGTTTTTCGAATGAGCGCCAAAAGTGGTGTTGAAAACGCTCATTTTCGCTTGCTAAACACTCAAATTTTGATGTCACAAAATGCAGTAGCTAACCTCGTCATCCGGGCAGTTGATTAGGGCGGTCGTCAACGGGCCGCAGCGCGTGCCAGGAACTATTTGCTTTTTCCAGGCTAATTTAGTCATTTTTTCCACCTTGTGAAGATAAGGAGCTGCTAATCTGGGAAAAAGTAGCCAAAACAGTGAAAAGTTGGAAAAAATGACTAAATTAGCCTGGAAAAAGCAAATAGTTCCTGGCACGCGCTGCGGCCCGTTGACGACCGCCCTAATCAACTGCCCGGATGACGAGGGTACAATGGTGCAGAGACATGGAGTGCTAACATGAGACGCATGAAACATTCTACTAAGAACGATAAATAACGCCGAGAGCATATTTTGTTTGTATCAGAGCGCAGTCAGATCAGTCTTCTTCACCAAACATGCCATTCGTAACCCGCAGCAACTAGCGGGAAAAACTGCTCTGGCTGCTCTCGTAAGTCACGCCCCTCCACACGCTCTATCTTTTGCAAGTCATGACGGTTACGTGACAACTAAAACTTGATGGAGGTCCTGCTGCGAAAAGCCATAGCGCAGAGAAACAAAGAACTGCGGCCGCCAAGGCATTGAAAGGTACAAAAACATATCGCGAGCCAGGAGATAATTGTCTCCAAACAGGAGGACACCGAGACAGATGAGCCACTTAGCGTGAAAAGTTGGAAAGTGAAAGGTCAGAGCGGTCACAGAACGCCATGAAGACGTGAGGGCGCAGAGAAAAACAGAAAGTTGGCGCCATTAAAGGGATTGAGGTTTAGTTGCCCTAGGCCGTCATGTCTGTATGCTTATTTCAAGGGTACTATGGTCCGCTTAATGATTCATAGTGTCGTTTACACTTCTCATCGGATCGGCAAAGGTGCAGTGGATGCCTCGTGACAGGGAACGTTTAGGAAGCATCATTTTGTCTCCCATCCGGCCTATTAACTAAATTGTGAACCAGACGGGAAGGCTAATTCACCGTTTTTCCTTAGCAAAACTGTAGCACGCGAGCAGATATGGCCTGGTTTCGTAGTGGATCGGTTCTCTATAAGAGATCACTGAAAGAACAAACCGATTATTGCCGTCATTAGAATTGGCTTTATGGCGAATCTTTTTGGAATTTTGTGTCTCACCATCCATAGACCGGTATCATACGGTGAGGTGAAAGGATAGCTCCACGGGTGAGTCTTGCAAAATTTTTGCAAGTTTATGAGCAGTGAGCTAGTGCCTGGCACACTTTTACTTAAACTTTCATGAAGTTTTCATGGTCTTTTGATGTCCTACTTTGCACATCTTCCTGAGCCGTTTCATTCTCCAAGATAACTAGTACCATCGGGACAGCGTTCAAAGTCGATAAGCCTAGCGCGAAAAAATATTATGTCCGTTACCAGACGCTGTATGAGGCCTTTTTCCACCAAGGGAACCAATATAGCCCTTGAGACGCTGCGGGACGCTGGTATGCGCTGGTGCACACCGGCAGACGCCAGATCGATATCCATACTTTTCCTGTTGACGCTGCCGGCCGCTCAAAACGCTAGTGGACGCTGCCGCAAAGCATGAACGCAGCCTTACTCTCTAGACAGAGGAACAAAAGACAGAGTTCTGGAAAGTGGGGTACTATTAAACACTTCATGCCCTGTTTGTATGTCCAGGATGCAATTTGCAGAACCGGACGCCCTGTAACAGCCCTAACACGAATGGTCGGACAGTCGACGGTGGTACTCTTATCGCTTCATTCATGAAGTACACTTGTTACGAACCGTTGCTATACTATGAATAACTATATACCCGCAGCCGTATATCGCAATGGTTGTTGGCACGATGTCAATGGGAAACTCGTCCAAAGGTGCTCTTTTTATGCTGTGCAGAACAAGGGGCTTTTTTGCATAGCTTCGGCCGTTCAACGTCGATTTTTCGTCATTTCTCCACCAAATGTATATGCCTTGTGCCTTAGAAGGCACGGTGTGCGGTCAATGGAAAATTGTCGCCGTTCATGGCATAATATACCCATTTTCACAGTGGCCTAGGTCATGGGCAATCATTTCGCGTTTACTTGATGTAACCTCAGTTCTTTCGCGTTTGAGATAGTTTATTCCACATTCCGGAGATGTAAAAGATGCCACTGCGGTTTACGTTTTGATGTCCCATAAAAAGATTTACCCTACACCATGTCTGTATAGAGAACCCTATGCCCGGGACATACAACGCGGTTTAGAGCACTTTCAGATTTGACAGTGCTCTGGTGGAACCTAGTACTCACCGTGCTTGAAGGGAAGCTGGTAAGCAGCTGCAGTTTCGTGCCATTTTCTGCATACAAAGGTGCACTAAAACGAGGCTGAAGTAGTGATACCTCCATGTCGCTCAAGACTCCACCCGTGCTGTTGCAGTGATAGTCACACGTTCAACCATATCCGAGCGCGCTGCTCGTCTGCGCCCTATCAATTCAGCTCATTCTCTACCGCTGATTGCGTGTTTTGTTGCAGAACCTTGATGTCAACGCAATTGCTGAGGATTGCGTCGGCCAGACGCAAACAGAATAGGACTATTAAGATCCCTCAGACTCATTTTCGGGCTATCAAGAGCCAGAACTGCTGCATTTTTAACTAGTTTTTCTCGCACATGGCATGGAAATTCTTTAGAGGTGAGTGTACAGGTGGTCTTAATTGTCCAGTCCTTTGACACAAACTGGTTGAAACCATTAACACTGGATTGGATAACCGCCCTGTTGGGCCCCAATAAATAGTAGTGTTCGGGCTCTGTTTATATGTAGCCCTTACGGTAGTCTCCATTTTTCCCCTCCTTTCCTCATGCTACTCCTTCTTGCAGGCTGCCAATGCTGGCTATGTAACCCTTCCTTTCCAATGCATCAGAGATAAACAAATAATTACATATATCCTTTTCAGTGTAGCAGTCAAAAAGATTCAATGACATTTCAGGATGAACCCTGCTCTTTTCGCTTGTTTCACTGCTTTTGCGATTTTCTGTGCAACACTTGGAGAGGCTCCTGAGTGTCAGCGTCCTCCACGCCCGGCTTTCCTCGACGGGGCCAACGAGACTGTCCGCCAAGAATTCCACAGCATCTTCGAAAACCACGCTCTGGCACCGGAGGCGAGGAGATCGCAGGTCATCGAGTTAGGCAAGAAATATGGACTTGAGGTAGGTTTGGTTTCCATTTCAACTAATTTGGCAGGAGCCCAGTGCTTCTTGTCAGGCAGGGACGATGCTTCACTCATTATTCGGCCTAAATTCGGCCTAAATTTAAGACAAACTTCACTTAAGAGGGGGGTGAACGGTAATGGTATTCCGTTACCATTTCCAGACCACGTCCGCCCTCAAGCAACAGCACTTGTGTCGGTACTAAACTCGTTGCGAACACGTAGTGAGGGTTAGAGAGTAACCAGACGAGAGGCGCAGCCAATAGCGCCCTTGGCTATGGTTGAGTGCGCGGCTGGAAGTGGGGGCAGCGCGGGCGGAGTTCGAGACAACACCCGGACAACATTACCATTCAGTTTCCATACATTTGTGGGTGGATGCCCATTCACCCATCACATTGCCAAGAACTAGGATCCGCAGAGGTCGGTGCAGAGTGTGTATTGAAAGCTACTGACCTGTATGAAAATGATGATATATGACGGCACAGTGACAGGCTCAACCCCGCCCATTCGACGAGTATGGATTGTGCCTCTTTTACAGCATACAGGAACATGTTCCCATCTAGTCCACGAGTCTTTCGAAAACCTTCCTGAGGGAAGTGTGGGACAAAAGGAGCTTTCGAGCACAAGTCCAAGAAACCGATTCTATGTATTGCGTGGAAATTTGTCCTCCTGCAAGATATATCTATGCGTTAGGGTGTGTTCGATAGAAGACTAACCATGGGGGGACCACTTAATGTAGTTGAGAGTGATTCATGTCAGCAAGCATTAAGACGCAAACTGAATCGATGTCCCCTCCTTCTACTTATGACATTCTATGGTTGCTTTCGCCGCAAGAGCAAGACAGGGTTGGAGTTGGCGCGGCGTTAGTCAATTTTCCTCCAGTTGTTGTCGCTTTACCGCTTGCAACTGGTAGGAAACTGGCTGACCCCACGCCAAATCCAGCTCCTGACACGCACAGCGTCTGCACGAAAAACAAATGTATCTCTCTAACATGGATTGGCGGTAGGCGTGGCTGCATACTTCACTTAGATGTGGCATGGTATGGATACCTTGGTAAGATGTTTCACCTTGAGACGACTGTCGTTTTGTCTCGTGTTGGAGGAAGAAGGAAAGACCAGTTCACAGTTGTCCCACATGAAAATGTCCCACCAAATGCGCAGCCGTCATAGCGCTCTCATGAAATACGCGGACACGCCCAAAGCATCTTTGAGGATATGGAGTATATTTGCAGCGATCTGTTGTGCATAAAACAGAAGTAGCCGGATTGTAGCCCTCATGTTCTACTCAGAAAGCATATTAAAGCTACTACACGACGCGAGTGTTTTTTCAGGACGAGGCAACAAAGTACGAAGATATGGTGAAGGATGTGATGAGCAAAAATGTAAGTTCATAATGCAGCACGTCTGTCATTCACGTATAATCATGATTAGTGTGTTTGTTTTTAGCCTCCTAACTGCGTACATCCAGTACCCGAGTTCTTGAAGAACGCCAATGAGACCGTTCGCAGTGAATTTTTCCAAATCGTCAAAGACCACAGTCTGACACGAGATCAGAAAAAGGCGAAAATCCTAGAGTGGGCCAAGCAATTCGGACCTGAATTCGAGGTGTGACCTATTTCTTTAGTATAGCAGTAGCTTAGAACATTTTTGAAGCGCTACTTTATCTACGGAACTCTAATACTGGTTACCCTGTGGCTCGAGTCATACAGAGGGACGGGTATGAGCAAGTGAGGCTGAGGAAATACTGTGGCGTCTTTCCGAGGACTGTCCTTGCCATGCGCGAGGCAAATGGGTCCACAGCTACACTAGTGTCCTTTTTTCTCCGCTCAAAAGTGCACGGAAGCGAGGCTGTAGGAGAGTGTTGCTCAAGCTGCCTCCACCTCTGCCCGGGCATTCTAATTGTGGAGCGTCGATGGAAAGCTATCGCAGCGAAACACACTTTCTGTGGCAGAGGACAATCACAATGGGGGAGGGGGAGGGGTGTAAAGATAAGTAGCGCGTTGAGCAATGCTTAGGAGTGTGGCTGGCTGTGCGGCAGTGCGTACTGGATATGGGAACGGCATTCGGGATCATCACCCTCCAGAATCGTCCCGCGCACTTTTGACGGAAAAAATTGGCGCTTTTCTGCAGATGGGACCATTCGTCCAAATACGGTCGCGGCCAGGATTCAATTCAAGGGACGTGTATAGCACCTTCGACCCTACTATCCTTCTTGAATAACACACCTCGGTGCTAACCTAGTTGGGAGTTACCACGCGGCTCGTGGCGAGTGATGACTTATGGGCTCTTCACTCACAGGAGGTAAAAATTTGATTTTTGTAGTCAACAATAACAGTCAACGACAAACATGCAACAAAATTTTGTAGTTTAGGCAAGAACCTTGCAGCCTAAAACTGTTTCTTTGCACTTTTCAGTGTTAACTGTTTTAACTTTCGAATATTTATTTAGCTATAATGTAGCTGGGACGATGTTATATTCATGTCCTAAACACGAAATTACTTCTATTTTGCCGAGGAGGGAGCAGAAAAGCCGATGAGTCATCACTCGCCGCGAGCCGCATGGCCCCTCCCAGCAACGTTAGCGCCCACACCTCTACTCTAGTGCTACCAGAAAATGAAAATTGAGTATTTTTATAACTGAAAACGGTCCCTTTCAGGCACAGGTAAAGCAGCACGAGGAGATGGAGGCGAAGCACAAGGTGGGTTTGAGTTACACTCTGTAACTCCCTTCTTTTAACGATCAATTGATTGTAAATTTATGAAAGAGAATATGAAGTGTGAGGAGTGATCAAACCCTTTTTGGAATGCGTCAGGCTTTCCACTCCTTTTCAAAACAGTGGAAGGCACTTTGAATAAGATTTTGCCCATATTACGTACAAAGTTCTGCTGCGATGTACGAACTACAGCTTTCTTCCTTCCGGACGGCTTCTTTAGTGATCGAGCGACCCAGTAGGGATAGAAGGCTTGGTTGCTCCCGTCGGAACTGTCCCGATATTCAATATAACCTGCATGGGATAAGCGTCGCCTCCTTCACTAGTCTGGGTGAGCATAGGCCACAATTCTCACCAATGATCAACGGCAGCTAAGTTAATAAGCCGAATACGTCAGTGCAAAATGTGCTGAAAAGTAAACCTGACATTTAAGGCTGGCCGAGATTGTCAACCCACTATACTGCTTCAAAATAAAACTTTGTTCGCTGCGGATGATGGGGCGTGGCGGTGAACCTGGGCTTGGCGCGTCGCGTACCGGTTCTCCATCAGCTATTGAATGGGATGGGCGGCAAGAATGCGTGTGAAACGACCGACTAAAACGATATGATACAGTCATGCCGCTTGCCAAAAAAGAATGGGTGGGCTAGCGTTGCGCCAAACTCAACCCCTCTTCTCTTAACACGCCCCACCACCCACGGCGAGCAGGACTGTATAGGATGACTTCGGTTGGTATCCGGTAAAGGAGCTGCAGGAAATACGTCTTGCAAATGGAAAAATGGGTGAAGCGTCAGGACATCAGTGGCTCACAAAATTTCTTCTGACCTCAACCTTAAAATACAGATTTTGAATTGCGTAAGTTTCTCCCTCTATCCCTACCACCTCCCTGACTCGCCCATAAATCTAAAAAGCACATAGCGGAAGCTGTTTGGCGGGATCTGATCCAAATTCTGTATCGTTAGGGGAGACCACATAAGTTTCTTCTATTCAGTGCCGAATACATCCAAGTTCTCAGGAAAAACGTTGACTCGAATCTTGGGTTAGACCACTCCAATAGCTGTTCCAACAAGATGGGGGCCCTTTTTCCCCGCAAATGCCGCTAGACTCCAAACTGAAGCGGAAGGCATGGCGCACCTTAAAAAGGATTGGTCAATCCTTAGGTTGCAATCTTTCATCTAACACTGTCAAAGAATGCTGCTGGTCGGCGCAGTTCGACGACGACGGGGGGGGGGACATTTTGCACGTCTGCTACTTCCCATCGACGTGTCGACCCATCTAAA
>MU912907.1:18171-36738 GCA_036418165.1 Cooperia oncophora
CACGGCTACAACGGTGGCCCCCTTTACCACTTGAGCAATTCGGGGTCAAATCTTGGATCGACTCCACTCAGGCCAAGCACGCCGTCTAGCCTATGAAGTCGCTCAATTGGCACCAGCTCAGTGGAATTTCGACGAGTCTCCCTGTCTGGGAGCCGAGCTGCTCGTAACAGGCCGCTAACAAAGTGACGGACTAAACGGTATGCGTGCTCCCAGGCGGGCGCATAACGGTGGAGCACCAAACGGCCGGCATAAAAACATTTGGAAGCATAAAAACACTGATATACATATCGGATGATCCTGCAAGTCGTTTTATAGGCTACTTTGCATTCACTAAGCTACCATAATTTTTTTGAATACGTGCAGCGCTTGCCGAATACAAGATGGATTGAAGAACGAAGTGGAGCTGTATTATCTATCTTCGTCCTTCATCATGGGACTACAGTGATGTCGCAAAGTCTATCCGAAAATCTGCCGTTTCTTTGTTGGCCATGGTTTACCCGTTTATTGAAGGTGCAAGGTCATAGCGGGCCCTGGAAGTAACCAGGAATTCGCAGAATTAGCGGATCTCGTACTATCCGAATAAAATGAGCTGTTATGGTGCAGTTGGGGCCAAAATTGACATAGAATCACAGAGCTCCCACCTTTCCTGTCCCAGTCTCTTGATCTTTCCGCTTCACAAAACCATCTCCTGCGGAGTTTGACTCTCAGCTGTACCAGAATGCAAAGTTAAATAAAGAGAAGGTCGAAAAAGCAGTTTGTGGATCATCAAACCCCATAGTCCTCTTCTTCACCATGACGGCAAAGGTTTTCTACTATAAGGTTGGCAATTACTTGTACGTGCTTATTGTTATTGGCTTCAGTTTGATTAATAAAATTGTGTTAAAGTTACTATGTTTTTCGTTCATATATAAGACTGCAACATATTCAGTGACAACCTAATGGTACCGATTTGGCCGCAGTTCGGCTAGGTGTTGGCACTTTGCTGGTTCTCATCGATCACTGCTGTTGAGAATTTTGAAGACCTATAAATTTCTGCAAAGCTATGCAACAGCATATGATTCGTTTAGTCTTGAAAAGAGTCTATAGGTCTTACTAAGTTGGGGTATGTGGCAAGAAAATCGTAATTCGCTGCGCTGGTGCGACGTCGCTCCGCAAATGACGATGGTTCCAGGTAGTAGATGGCGACAACAGGCAATTCAGAACCGAAAATAGTCATGAATGTCTACGATGACGGGGTCTACATGAAGTCCGGTGCTCCAATCGACAGGTTAACACGAGTTAAGAAAACGCCGCGCCCATCGCCGCGCGCGGCGGAGCGGCAAATCACGATTCGGCACTATTTACCCTTTACTGCCCCAGCCATCCGAAATCAGGCCAGTTCCTGACCGACTTTTTTCTCCGTGGGCAGAATTTGCTGAAAACTTGCTCCCAGGGGTAGTTTGACCCCCTGATCACGAATATCACATCCGCTCGGCGCAAAACCTCCTGCCGCCCGCGCTACAGGTGCTGGCGCCAAAATACCCCAGATCACCGGCGCCTGTGGCGCGGGCGCCAGGAGGTTTCGGGCTATGCGAATGTCATATTCGTATTCAGGAGGTCAAAATACCCCAGGAGACAACATTTGAGCCAAATCTGTCCACGGAGAAAAAGTCGGTCAGAAACTGGCTCAATTCTGGATGGTTGGGGCAGTAAAGGGTAAATAGTGCCCACGATTCTTTTCCCCGTCTCCCGAACCAAACAGCGCCCCATCATAGTTGCTTGATAATGAACTGAGAGAGCACTTTAGCAAGCAATTTAGACTTTTCAAAGCAATGAGAGCGATAATTAGGCTGTTGGTGGGAAGTCCTCCTCGTGTGTTCAGTGAAACCAGATAAACAGTGCACTCCGAAGGGCACGCAAAAAGGGCAACGTTATTTGTCGCGGTCGGAGTGGTTTATCTATCACGGGATTCCTGGCTAAAATGCTTATTAGTGGGCTGATAGTCGCAGATGAACTGTGGAAGTGAGAATAAAAACCCAGCAACCACATATTCAAAGTCATACAGAGATCCACTTAGGTTAGTTGCTTGAATCACCACATCTCTCTTTTTTTGTCCCTCGTTAACTTGGACGGCTCGAGTCGGGATAGGGTTTGGTCTGTCTCATGCATATGTTGCACTTTCCCCCTGAATCTATAAGGTCCACAACTATGCACCTGTAAGGCTATCAACCTTCACAGCCACAAGCTTTCTTGAGTATCGTTTTGGGCCCCACCAGGCCGAACTGCGCCGTAGACACAACAGTAACCATAAGGCACACAAGTTTAGTGGATGTGCAAAAGTTTTGAGAAAATTTGATTCTCCGCTCAGAAAAAAGTGCCTAGCTACAGAAACGAGAATGCCATCGCAAATAGGAACCAGGGGTACGCAAGGCATACGGATTCTTTCGGAACAGTGCGACGAATTTACCTCGTTTTAAGGGTCTGGCTTTTCCGAAAGTCAATGTAGGATTCAGCCATACACATTTTGTGATATAGCTTCCACGTATAGTTAGGTTCTTAAAATACATGCCTCCCAGTAGCTCCGTTCGACGAGAAACGGTTCACATCTTGCCTTATTTTTGCAACGCTACGCGATGAGCCATGGAAAGGTTGAAACGTATGGGGGCAAAGGCTGTGTTTAGGGGGATTGAACACCGGGTCTTCGACGGTGGGGTCACTGCTGCCTGCACTTCTCTGCTCGGCTGACATGTACAAGGCTGACATTAAAGAAAAGGTAGAGCCAAACAAGACCTCTTCGCCAGCCACCGCCAACGACGTCTTCCGGAAAAATCCTTATCAGTGGGGCGGCTATGGAGATGGGAAAAGAGCTGAAACAATGAGCGAGTTAAGCAGAAACATGCACCTCAGGTACCTCAGATTCCTTCTTCGGTTAAATAAACTAAGGGGATTGATAACTTATATGCCGATTCCTTCACTTCATTGCCAAGAGGAAATACCCATTCACCTCAGAGGACAGTCTCTGCCATGTGTGAGGTGAGTGGGTGTGTAGCTGCAGCAGCGTTCTTCTATCACTGATCTAAATCGCCATCGCGGAACATTCCGCTGACAATGAGACGTGGCTGCTTACCGGCGTGCCGCTTTTCACACTGCCTGTTGCTAACATCAAGGCTTCAACGTAAGCGTTGATATCAACGATCCAGACAAAGTCAGAAGCAACCAAAATGAAACGATGGCGCAGAAGAATAACGCCGTTTTGAGATTCGCGTTAAAGCACAGTTCTCGACCCCAAATTGCGGGGCGCACCAACTCAAATAGCGCCACAAAAAGTCGCTAACACCATAAGTAGCTGATTAGCCGAGAGACAAAGCCAGCCCAGGAAAAAGCAGCTCGAAATGTTAATAGAAGAAAGAATAGCATAGTGCGCTACTAGCTAGTACTAGCCAGACCGGTGCAGGTCGGCACGCCTAAGGGGTGTTCATGCCGGCCTAATTATTCAGCCTTCCTAAGCCAGAGTTCTTGCCGTTTTTCACATTTGAAAGTAGCGCAGCCTCAAAAATCGCCTTCCGGATCGTCCGACACATTTGAGAGGTCATAGCCTTATTTTATCGCGGAATGTGCCTTTAAGTGGCTTTTGAGGTCTACACACGGTGTTTACTACCCATAACCAGCTGTTTAGCCATTGCCAGCACCCTAAGACAAGTAGGAGTGATATGCGGAGTGATATGCCTATGATGCGCAGGACAGGAATTCCGCGCCCCTGAGCAGGCGCTGCGTAGCGCCTTTTCCAAGGAAGGTACTCTTATAAGGCCCTATCAAGCCACAACCGCCCGAACGCCCACGCGTCTGCCCGCAAACAAATGGACGACCGTACCTGGGGTCAGTATTGCCTCTGCTAATGTAAGTAAAATATGAAGCGAAAGGATTGGTATGAAGCGGCTGCGGTGCTGCATGGATATATGAGTACGGTGCAGCCGTACCTACCGTAGCGGTTATTGGCACAATGCCTACGGGGAAACTCGTCCGAAATTGCATGTTTGACTCATTGGGAAGGCTTTTCTTAGCAGGTTTTTGTTCCACTTAGTTTTTTCGCCATTTTCTCACTATTTAGCGCCAAGCCGAGTGCAAAATTATCGTGCCAACTGCCTTCAAAAGCTAGTTGTTATCAGATAGAGTTCTGCTTGTAAAAATAGATGATTCCCCAGTTAATGGCGGCACGCTACACGGCTCAGGAGCATAGTCCACGATGATTAGATGAAAGGAGACAGTCAATCACTGTGCATTCCTCATGCTCGTGCTCCTAGTCATCTTTTTCGAAGGTAATTGCCAATGAGGAAAGCACAATGGCTAACTGCTCGTTCATAGAGCTAGCATAGAACTTGCAGTCCGAAAGCCCTCACAGGAATGCCGAGCTGAAGGCAAAGGTCTTCACAGAGCCATTTTTTCCCCAACTTAGAGTCCAGAATAAAAAAGTTTTTCCTTCGATGCACCCTCTCTCAAAATGCGGTTTTCCGTCCTACAAAGTTGCATATTTACAAAAGAAAGGCGATCGATAATTTAATTTTCACTGCTTACAGGCCTGAGGAACGGTGGCATGTGGACACGATGAATGCAGTAGTCTTTATTGAAGGGCTCTGTCGTATTAGATTCTTCGATTTAAAAGCTTTTGTCTTTTTTTGTATAAAATGTACTTGTATAAAACATACCATTATACGAAATGTAATGAAGTTCACACAATGTACACGCTACAAAAGACAGGCACACTTAGCGCTTTCTATGGTATGAAGAGCAGGTGACAGCACCTCGCAGTCCGAAGCCCATCCCTTGTATCTAAAATAGAGCTAAGACGTTGGATATTTTCTGTAGCACCTTTCGCAGCCATCCGAATACTCTCACATTGTTGGAATGCGGGCGGCACTTTCAGGCTCAGATGGAGGAAAGCATTTTCTAAATCACTTGTATTTTTTACTACTTCTTGCAAGCTCACAGATCCCATCGTAGTGAAACCTGTAGAATCGTGAAAAGTGTAATCGGAACTCGTCCTAATTTTTGGAAGATTCACAAGAGCTTACATGCCTCCACAGAACGTGTTGCCAGCGTTAAAGCATAGCCAGCGGAATGCCCCTCCAAGTCGAACAGGGCGCTGGACCGATATGCTGCCTCTATATCTGCTCCAGAGATCAAGTATTTTTTTCAGTTCATCATGCATACATTGTCAGTAAAAGTAATGTTCTTCCTGGCCTTCTTCTTGTTCTTCTTCCACCTGGCTTCAGTCCTGCTCCTTTGCAAGATTGCTACTCTTGTCGCTTCATACCTGTTACCTCGACCTTTTCTGTGCTTTTTTTAAGCATATCTGCATGCTGGAATGAAATCTTCAAGGTCCTGGCGATGAAAACGATCCACAGAAAAGGAGAGGTACGTATCGCTTCGGTTCTGGAGCCAGATCTTACTGTTTTTTTGCAGCGGCTATATTGCCACTCCTATTTCGATGATGGGCTGTTATTGATGAATGTGCCCCTTTTTCATCCGCATCAATCGACTCGATACGAACTAATGAGGTCTGTTCAATGCGTTTAACAAAACCGGATATGCAGTAAATTTAACGAAACCGGATATGCAGTAAATTTTAAGGTTCGCGAATTGTCTGTGAGAGGACAGGCAAAAAAAGCGAATCAATTTGTTACGTTCAGTGTGACTTATATATAATCCAACAGGCAATCCGTGTCGCTGAGGAAAATTTTTGCAAAATACGAACTCTCCCTTAGAGCGATGAGACTAGGGAACTATCGACAAAAGCATATTTCGGAGCAGAAGGGTGTGGTTTTTGGCATCGCGTGGCTCCCCTGGGCCATCTGCAAAAGCACCCGGATTCCATTGCATTGTGACAAGGCAATCGTAGCATGCCACACAGGTGAAAGCGGCGTTGTGGCCGAAGGGCGAATCGCTGCTCCTACTTCCTGCCTAGCTGGTTGATTTCAGCGTTTAAAGGAATGCGAGATTGCTCGTCGTGGGGTCTTATCTATGCTTTTATTCATACGGGTTTGGCTGTTTCAATCGATAAGCTGTACGCATCGAGGATTTGGCGCGCACGCCGCGCGCGACGAAGCGGCTGACTACGATTGTCTTGTCCGGCAGATTTGTATTCAAGAGAAAAATGGCTTGCGAAATCTGTTTGTTTCCTATGGCCTAGGAATAAAGACGTATCAAAAACGTTTAGGCAAATTTATTACAGTTTATCGCTGTGGCGAACATTAGCCACGCTGGCGAAAATGAACCATCAATATTTATGATACATTAGAATACAGAATTGCGGAAGTTTCCCATCTACTGAAGGCTCACTTATTTAAGGGAGGGGCGGTGCCGTAACGGTTAGAAGACTTTTGTCTTGTACAAAGCTTGCTTTGATTTTACCTTTTGTGTTATTGTGATTCTCCGATTAAATCTCTTGGAACTGATCGTCTAGCTTTGCTTGTTGGAAAACACTGCTTCAGGCTGAACATAGCTCTTATGACCTAACCTGAAGGCACTTGGCACGATAATTCCCCAAGAGAGCAGGGTTGATACGTCCGGTGGGATGGAATTCCGCAACCCTGAGCAGGCGCTGCATAGCGCCTTCTGGAGGGAGGTACCCTTATAAGGCCCTATCAAGCTACAACATACTGACCCGAACGCCCACCGCGTCCGCCCGCCCACAAATGGACGACCGTACCAGGGGTCAGTATTGCCTCATTTGCTAAGTAAAATATGAAGCGAAAGGATTGGTATGAAAAGGCTGCGGTGCCGCATGGATATATGAGTACATACGTGCAGCCGTATCCTACCGTAGCCCTTTAATCAGGAGGCCTGCGGGAAACTCGTCCAAAGTTGCTCTTTGAATCATTGATAACGAAGCTGTTTCTCGCTGGCTTTGCCGATTCACTTCGTTTTTTTCGCCTTGTTTCACACGTATATGTCACTGGCTAACAGATTCAGGTCAAATACTGCAATTATGTGCAACTACTTTTGAAGGCAACGGCCTTCACTTCTCGCGGCGTTGAGAGACCGTCTCATCCTGAATCAATGTAGAGCGGCGATGAACAGCCTGTGTGGTTGTGAGGGCTGATAGGGGGTATTCGCCCCAGAATAGCGTGATGGTGCGTCATGATACCCGCCAGGCGTGTCAAGCTCCAACTCCCGCAACTCAGTTTTTCTAACACTTAGTCGGGAAGCATATCTGCGCCTTACAAAGGCATGGAGCCGACGAGTTTGTGACTTGCTCACAAATCAGTAGCAATCTGGTGGCTAAACAGAGGCGAGAAAAGAAGAGGCGACGAGGTAAAAGCCAATGCAACCTACCGAGAACAAACTTTTTCTTCTGCACTGGATACTGAACGAGCATCTTTGGTGTTGAGTTTGGTCTGCCAACAAATGCCGCTTTGATATATACCATCTGCACGTACATCCATCATGCGGACCGGTGGGTGCGTCAGCTAGTAGAGTGTTGCCACGCCTCTGAGCTCTGCTTTCTGCCTTCTTGTTGAAAACAAGTGCATGCGACATAAGCAGTAGAAAAAACAAGTAATCGAAAGGTATGATACAGAATTTGTTATTTTGTCTATCGCTTTGATACAACTCGTTCGTGATGAATGAGTCTTTGGCCACCGCGCCAAGCAGCCGCCGAACACGCCAACGGTCCGCAATTGAACTACACTATATGTATTCATAAATCTATGTAGCACGTCCACGCAAGGGCTTACGGGCAATAGTGTTCATGCTAGGTATTCAGCCCTCACGCCTTGTCGATTTCTCCTGTTTATTTGCCTTGAAACAGCAATAAGCTGTAGCCTTGTGTTAGGTTTTTTATTGTGCCACCAAAAAGTTGAAAGACGAAATTAAAGTTGGAAAATAACTCCAGGACTGTTTCTACACTTAGAATCTCAAGATAGTTATTTGGAAAGCTTTACAGAAAGAGCTGGGCAATGTCTGTGTCAATGTTTCAAAGTTGATTCTATGAGTAAACTGGTGGTTCCAGAGCCTATCTAATGGTAAGAATACCTTCAGAACCCGAAATTTTATGGTCTTGGTTCACTTAACATAATGAAAACGAACAACAAAAGATCAAAAATCAGGTACTACTACGGTCCCTAAAGTCCCTCATTAAAGGAAGGATAGTTGAGAACCTTCTTGAAAGCTAGATACGACTCCCACTCACGACACCAGTGCAGATGGGCTACATCAAAGTGGAAAATCCCAAGGTCAATTGGCGCGCAGACACATCAATGGGAGAGACAGGGATGAATTCTGAATGAACGAATCAGTCATCATCTCTTGCCTTACGTAGGCAAAATGTCCAAGGCAAATCTAGATGTTAGTATAAGCGCTCTGATCCTTCAGCTCACAGCAAACGATGCATGAATGCCTATGAAGCTTGAGACACATTCCCCTTCAACCGGGAAGGGGGAGACTGGTATAAAGTTTTTGTAATCTCCTGTCAGCATTGACCAGTAATAAATTGATAGCGATCGATGATTGATATGCGAAAGAACTATACCGCTTTCATTTTTAGCTGCCCAAGGAGTGGCTTAACAGAGGGACAAACGGCCAGGTTTGAAGCTGACCAACACCTATGAAAATGTGAACGCATGACGAGATACTTAAGACTGAGGGGACCACGCTACAAGGACGCCTACGAATTGCTTGAGGAGCGAAAGGACTGTCTCAAGTGACGTCGTCAAGTGCTGGTGACTCCATCCACGTTGGTACTATTAGCGTTTCGCTCTCTTGAATACTCTTTCGCTGTTCTTTCCCTCACTCAAAATCCCTTTAACACTTCGAACTTCGCTTGAAAGACCTTTTTCGAGACACTTCGTAAGTCACTTCACCTTGTTCCACTCTTCACCTTGTTTTGCACGGGCAAATCAATTAACTTACAAAATCCTGCTTTCGATCCCATTATATACGATGTTATTAACGACTTATCGCGGCATTGGCCTTGTTCATTCCGCCTCCTCAGTACTAAGCGAGGATACTTGTCGATACACTGCCAGTTAGTCGGGGCGTTTCAAGAGGGGTGAATGAGGCTTCACCCGGACACCGCTCACTGCCGTTGCTCTTCTTTCTGTTTAGGATCTCTAACCAATCACCATTAGTAGACAACGGCAGCAGGGGGCGGTCTCATCGCGCCCCTCGTGCCACCGCCCGGCTGATTGCGATCTTAAAAACTATGAATAAATTCTATTTCAGAATGAACATTGGTCTTGCCATTCTTGTTCTGTACTTATTGCAGTCGTTCTGCGTAGTTTCCGGAGAACAAAAGCCTAAATGTATAATTCCCCAAAACCAGCATTCCTCAGCAAAGTCGACGACGCCGCTCGTAAGCAATTCTTCGCCATTGTTAGGAACCCTAACCTAACTTCAGATCAGAAGAAGACCCAAGTAATCGAGTTCGCCAAGAAACATGGATTTGAGGTACAAGTACCATTTTACAAGTAAAAAGGCAGGAAAAAATATATGTTCGTGATGAAGGGCTTTTCGAGGCTATTTTCTTTTGCTGCGCTCACTCTTCTATTAGTCGGCCGCAGGTTGTTATCGAACTCCTTCTCCCTTCTGAGGTAAGATTCGAAGTAAACGGGCACTATTCACCCTTTACTGCGCCCCGTCATACGGAATCGGAGCCATTTTTTCTGAACGACTTTCTCTCGTGGACAAATTGGCTCAGATGTTGTTCCTAGGGTAGTTTGACATCCTGAGTGAGGATACCACATCGCCTGGCTCGAAAGGGGCGCCCATGCTGCTGCCGTAGCGATGCGTTCAGTATTTTGCACAGCGTCTGAGGCTTGTGGAACAAATTTTCTGACAAATTGCGTTGATTCAGAGCATTTCGCCTCTGGCAACTGTGCGTGGGCGCTAGATTTTCGGCCAGCTGACTGAGATATTCATGTTTGAAAGTCAAGTTACCCAGAAAACATTTTCAGTCAAATTCTGCCCTCACTTAGAAAAGTCGGTCAAAAGAGTGCGCTAGATTTGGATGGTTGGGGCAGAAAGGGTAAATAGTGTCAAAATTTGTCCCCAACTTCAATTCGTCCCTCCCCTCCAACGCACGGATATAGCATGGAAAGCACCTCATCGCGTCACCAACGTCACCGCCGCAGGGACATTCCATAACTGTGGGAAGCAGGAGGCATGTTCGTAGGTCGAAGGGTTCTTCACAAGAAGGAGGTAGTGACTTATTATAGCCAGAATACGACCAAGATTCAAAAGCAAGAGGATACGCCCCTTCCTACCCTCCGATACTTTGCGAAGGTTTCGGTAATCGGCCATCCGTTACGTCGCGCGTAGCAGGCCATCTCATATGGAGTAAGCTGACAATTCAGTTATAGTAGTGACATTGGTTTAGAGGTTCAAACACTTTTTGAGGCAAAGTTCCAGCCAGACATACCCGCAAGGTAAATTTGATCAAAATCTGGCCGTAATTTTGAAGAATGGCGTGGCAAGGGGCGAATAGTTACACCTAGACCAGCACCTTCTTTTCATAGTGGCTAGTTTTGTTCCGATGTGTTATTTGGCATATCGTCAGCTGAAAGAGATCCACAAGGAATGATCAAGAGCTCTTGGGAAAAAAGGGGAGCTGGAAGTTTTCAAAAAGGGAATTAGTAACATCTTGCTGACACAGTTCCTACTAGGAATGGAATAACGTGTGTTAGATAAAAGAACCTCGAAGGCCCTTACTACTCTCAAAAAGCATTTTTAGGAGGAGGGAAAGAAGCATGTCAAGAAGATAGAAGATTTGAAGAAACAGGTAAGAGTATTTGCTACCTATTCTGCTCTTGATTTGACCCAATTTTTCGTTCAATTGACTTTTGAATCAATTACAGTATCGATTAGATATAGACTATAGTGGCGATACCTCTTTCCTCATGTCGTTGATGTTCTCTATGCAGGGAAAACTTTGCTTGCCACCACCACCACCAGAATTCTTGAAAAAAGTCAACGAGACAGCTCGTAAGGAAATTTTCAACATCATCAAAAATCAGACCGTGCCAATTAAACAGAGGAGAGCAAAGGTTACTGAATGGGCAAAGAAATATGGAGTTGAGGTAAGATTTGGCTCATTTCCAATCGCTTCTAAGCAGTCATTTTCCCCTCACCTTTCTTCCTTTCTTTTTCTCTTCAAATTTCATTAAAAGCAAATTTCATTAAAAGCGAGGGAACTCCCAAAAGTAAGTTGTGACCCATGAACGGACTCAATCATGCTTTTTGGGCGAGTGCGCCTTCACTTCAAATAAGTTGCAGAGAGCGAACTGCGATGTTAAATAGCAGTTATGATAAGAAAACAAACTCTGATCGGAAAACGACTCAAAAAAACTACTACACACAAAAATGGTGCCACTGCTGGACCGTAACAGAAAAGAGCCACGTGTTTGGCTTGAAATTGGCTCCAGGCCGTAAAATAGCGCGCACCAATGAGCTTGTATGAGCGCGCTGACCGCGAACAGCCAAAATTCAAAAGTAATCCATAGTTCCGGTTCCCAGCTGGCCTGGTGAGTTTTTTCTTATCCATTTTATTGTGAATTACTTTGATTGTTTGTTTTTGTTGAGTTTGATTTTGTTTTGTTGAGTTTGATTTTGTTGTGAGGAAATTGCTCAGGATTCAATTTCTACGGTTTCATAGGTAGCTTTTGCAATGGATTCTTTTCTAGATTTTGCGGATTAGTGGATTGGGATTTATCTAGACCAGATGAGGAGGGTTGGTGGGCGAAGTGTCTTGAAGTTTTTTTGTGAGGAAGGAGGAAAAAGTTTCAGCAATATTTTTTTTAGTTCTTGGCCTAGGAATAGTTCGATAGTGCCTAGTTCTATTTATTGTCATCTACATCGTCCCTTTTGAGCTTCTTTTCACTTGTACCGTGTATCACCGCTCTCTCCACTTCAACATGGGCCATGCGTTTACGACCCCCCCCTCCATCGCGGGCAAATACGACCCCCGTTGTGATGATATGTACTATACATCTCATCGTGGCGAGCCGAGGCGTGTCATACATGTACATAATAAAGTAGTTCATACTTTCTGTCTTCCTATTCTTTTATATAATCATTCATCATTCTGTCATCATCTGGAGAAGATCCCTCCAACATCTGGCTAAATCTGCTTTTGTAAAGCTTTTTTTTAACCAGTGTGTATTTCAACAAAATCGAGATGTCATGTTCTGCTAGCAAATAAATTATCTATTTGATCTTCTATCCAAAGTGAATTAACTCCCAACTCAATGTGTTTCTTTTCAGAAACAGGTAAAGAGTTATGATGAGAAGATGAAGAAACTGTTCAGCAAGGTAAGACTGAACGCCTTTTCGGCCTCCATCCTTTCGGTTTACTGAACGGCCACATGTTTTTGACGTTGGTATTCGCGTTGGGAGACATTCCATGGGGCACCCTGCCAAACTCAAGCCTAGTGCAGTGCAGAGCTTTTTCACGGATCTGTTTCTGTGGTCGGCTGAAGTCAGTCAGGCATTTCAAGGGGCCGTGGGTTTTGCTTGAAGCCAGACCCTTCCCAACCATTCATTGGACCTCCGCAGCAAGCCGCATCGATTGATGGAAAACAATGTGACGCGCCCCGACCACTTCCAGTGATATCAACGCCACTTAAGTGTGCAGCTGTTTAAAGGTATCGCAGTGGGAATTTCTCTTTCCTAGTGTGAGGCAGTCCTACTCAAAAGATGCACTGTGTATTGGGTACGTTTCTTCCCATATTTTAAACTTGCTGGGGTAAGTCAAGGCGCAGGTTAGGATCCTTTCGTAGAGTGATTCACCTTCCAACGGGGTTTGTCTCTACAAGTGCTTAGTACAGCGGTCTACAGGGAAATACTCAAGAAAAGACCGAAAGATTCATAGAAACCCGGTCATGGGCCTTGCTGTGTATATCCTTTCCTGCTAGTCGTATCGATCCTCTACGCCTTGTCGATTTGTCGTGTCACTTCCGCGAAATAGCGCGCTCCAATGAACGCGACGCACGACGCAGCACCCACGCAGCTTGAAAAAAGCCACAGGAGCATGTCTCCTCGAAGCTTACACTGTTATCTTATTGTCTTTCACCAGAAAGGAGAGGCGGGTGTATTGACAGCCACTTATAGGGAGGGTCGTACCGACCCCATCTTCCTAAAAATGGCTGCCAATATGACTTATTTTCCTCAACATGACAATTTACCCTTATGGGAAATTGGGATGACCCGCTCAAGAATTTATTGAAACTTAGGCCCTGGGACCGTGAGCGTGATGAACACGTCTCAGCGCAGTTCGGTGGCATTTTGCCTCCCATCTGTGTCTACCCATCTAAATAGGCCTTCTTTAATTAGGTTGTCCGGAAAGTTCTCAGCGTTTTGTGTTACTATTTTTGTACATTCATTGCTGATTAAAAACTCATTCTCCCTTGCGTCTCAGTAGTACATCCTGAAGAGAATTTTTTGCGCTATCTGATGGTATAATTGCCGTTTCACCATTGCTTGATAAACCCCATTTTCCCAAGACTTTTTGAAGCATGTCGGAAGAGCAACAAAGCAATACCTGACGAGGATTTGAAGGCGTTTGTGGAGGCTGACCCATCCCAAACAGTTCGAGAGATTGCAGAAAAGCTAGGCGTTGGCAAATCCACTGTTGCGGATGGTCTGAAACGCATTGGGAAGGTGAAAAAACTCGACAAGTGGGTGCCCCACAATTTGAGTGACCGGCAGAAATTGGCACGTCTCGAGGTTTCTTCACTGCTTTTGCGCAACAGAAACGACCCGTTTTTGAACCGAATTGTCACCTGTGATGAAAAATGGATCATGTATGATAACAGGAGACGTTCCGGACAGTGCTTGGATTTCGACGAACCACCGAGGTAATTTTCAAAGCCGAACCCTCACGAAAAAAGATTCTGGTCACGGCTTGGTGGTCATCGGCTGGTGTGATCCACTATAACTTTTTATCACCAGGCCAAACCATCACAGCAGAACCTACTGTGAAGAAATCGACGAAATGTACCGAAAATTGCGTCAGCTGCAGCCAACACTTATCAAAAGAAAGGGTCCGATTCTTTTGCATGACAACGCCCGCCCACACGTTTCACAAATCACTATCCATAAATTGAACGAATTGGGGGTTGAAGTTCTACCTCACCCGCCATATTCTCCAGACCTTTCACCAACCGACTATCACCTTTTCAAACATTTTCAGAACTTCCTTGCTGGAAAATACTTCATCAATCAGGACCAGGCAAAAAAGACCTTCGTGATTTCGTGGATTCTCGACCACCCAGTTTTTTTTGATGGGATTTATCGACTGGTGTCACATTGGCAAAAGTGTGCTGATTCGAACGGTGCTTATTTCGATTAAATCCGATGAGTATTAAGAAAGTTATGATCGTTTAAAGTGAAACACTCAAAACGCTGAGAACTTTCCGGACAACCTAATAACACGTTTCACCATGGCGGCTAGACAAGCTTGCTCCGGCTTCAAAGAAATCACAGGTTTCACCAGAGGCTTGTGAACCGCAAGTAGTGAAGCAGTGAAAGTGCAAAATGCTCCTGTTGCCAAACTGCCCAGCATCTTCTGTTCTTACTACTTTTTCTTCCCTTGAGCTAATTCGAATTCATAATTTGTGTCATAATGTCGTTTTCGTCCTTCCATTCCTCAGCATATCGTATATTCAATTTATTCAATTTTTATTCAGCAATAACAACGGCGGTCATTGCGGTTAATGCAAAAATAATTCGAAGCCACTTTACCAAGGACTCGTCATCATATCACAAATGCAAAACGTGCAAAACCTAATAAATGTGGCTTCATCTGCTTTCTCTTCCGGAAAATCCGTTCATTATTGTAAACGGCAAAAATCCTCACAAGTCGTTGGTGCGACTCTTTGAAGCTACTTACAAGTTAGCTGTACTATAGCCATCGCGTTGTGATAAATTCCTACAAAGTACGACCCCCCCTTGTTCCACCCTCTGATGTGACCCCCCCCCTCCCTCTACCTACCAGTTTTCCTAGATTTTCCCAACTTTCTCCCACTTTTTCCAAAAATGGTTAGTTTTCCCCCCGGAGTTTTGCTGCGAGGGGGGGGAGGGCAGAGAAGTACAATACCAACAAGTGAAACGGACACCCCGCGAAAAGCCAAACAACCGGAAAAGTTTTTTTTCCCGATGCGCAAATTCCTCTCAAAGACAAATACGACCCTCCACCCCCCTTCCCACCCCTAATTAGCTGAAACAAGAGAAAATAATCAACGAAAAAAAATTTCTTCTTCCAAAGACCCAATACGGTCCCCTCTCCTCAGCGGTAAAGACGCACCCACGATTGTGATTATCACACCATGGCGTGCTCTGAACACCGCCAACACATTGTTCTCAGGGTCACAACGTTAATTGATAATTCCCCAACGGGGGATCGTTTATTCGCTGAGAGGGGGTCGTATATGGGTTGTGAGAAAATTTTTTCGATAGTTGGTTTCTGTTGTTTCACGGACGTTGTAAAGGAAGGGAGTCGTATTTCTCCCGCGCGACTTCCGTTCATGTCTATACACTCACCTCTCCCCCCCCCCCCCCGCAGAGTCGCACGTACGGGCTCGACCAAAATCCACAACGATTGATGCGCCCTGAGCACACATGAAGCGGAAGCACTGCAGCTACACTAACTGCACTAACACCGCAGCCGGCCTGCAACTGAGCGCCCTGGAGGGTACTGCTTGATACATGTTCTAACTTGTAAACGGATTTCACTTTGAACTTCCTCTTCAAGACGCAAAGTGGAAAAGCCCTCCAAGAAGAAAGGAGAACGTTTTCAGTGCATATCGATTTTGATAAGAGCAGCGTTAACGAGAAAAATTCTATCTGCTCTAGTTGAAGCAGGCGCTAAAATCAGCATTGAATTAAAGGCATTCGGCACGATAATTTGGTACTCGGTCTAAAATGCTAGCAGGTGCTGTATAATGGAAAAATGGCGAAAAAACGAAGTGAAACGGTCAAAAATCCTGCGAAGAAAGGCCTTAGTTCTTAATGACTCAAAAAGCAATTTCGGACAAGTTTCCCGTAGGTATCTTCCGGAGAACAGCAACGGTAGATAGGGCTGCACGCACGCTGTCATATATACAGGGGGTGGAGCCAAAAAAGTCACTTTGACAGAGGCACATATCACATAATATAGATGGTTCCCTGAGCTTCATTGTATAGTGAGTGCCAATTTATCGTGGTAACTGCTCATGCTCGTGCTGCTTGTCACCTTCTTCGAAGGAAAGCACAATGGCTAGGTGCTCGCTCATAGAGCTAGCATAGAAATTGCAGTCCGAATGTCATCACAGGAATGCCGAGTTGCGGGCAAACATCTTGACCTCAAGGCCATTTTCCCCCCAACCTAACCTTCAAGATAAGGAAGTTTCTCCTTCTGTGCGCCTTCTCTCAAACAGCGCTTTTCCGACCTCCAAAGTTGGACATTTTTCGAAGAATGGCGATCGATAATTTAGTTTTCACCGCTTACAGGCATGAGGAACCGTGGCATGCGGATACGATGGGTGCAGGAATCTTGATCGGAGGGCTGCTGTCGTATTAGATTTTCAGTCACAAAGTTTCTAACTTTTTATTTTTGTATAAAATATACAATTACAAGAGGTGTAGTGATGTTCACACAATGTACTGCCAGAAAATGCAGGCACTTATTATAATATGGAGGACAGATGAAAGCGATTCCTCGTCCAAGCCCATATCTTGTATCGTAGAGCTGTGATGTTGGATCTACTCTGTACCGCTTTTCGCAGCCATCCGAATACTCTCACATTGCTGAAATGCGGCGGCACGCCTAGGCTCAGATGGGCGGGGGGGGGAAGGGGAAGCATTCTCTGAATCTCTTGTTTCCTCTACTACTTCTCGCTAGCCTACACGTGCCATCTTAGTGGAACCTGTAGAATGGTGAAAAGTGGAATCGGAGCACGCTCTAATTCTTCACAGATTCACAAGAGCTTACACATCTCCACAGAAGGCGTTGGTAACGTTGAAGCAGAGCCACCAAAATGCCCCTCCAAGCCGAATAGGGCGCTGGACGGTATCTCGCCTCTATATCTGCCTCAAAAATTGACTATTCTTCTTCCAGATCATCTTGCATACATGGTTAGTAAAGCTAATGTTGTTCTTGGCCTTCTTCTTCTACCTGGCTTTAATCCGGCACCGTTGCGAGTCCGCTACTCTTTTCGCTTCCAACCTCTTATGCATTTTCTGTACATGCACTTTTTCGAGCCTGCGAGCTGGAGGAGCATCATGGTCATGGAAAACAGCAGGGACTGAAAGTCATCTCTTTGTGGCGTAAGATAGTGTTGTCCGCAATAGATAATCAAAATGACTTGAATTAGGGGAACTGTGAGGCAAGGTTGGTCAGTGACTCTGTCGTCGTTGTAGACCATCGTATCTGTCGTTTTGCCGCCTGCATGCTCTCCCGGAGACGGTAAAGAGGATCGTAATTTGCCGCACCGCCACGCGCGGCGATGGGCGCGGCGTTTTCATAACTCGTTTTAACCTGTCGAATGGAGCACCGGACTTCATGTAGACCCCGTCATCGTAGACACTCATTACTGTTTTCGGTCCTTAATTGCATGTTGTCGCCATCTACTACCTGGCCATCGTCATTTGCGGGCGGACGTCGCACGCGACGCCCAGCAGCGCGGCGAATTACGATCCTCTTGTCACATACCCATGCTCTCCAGCTGCTCTTCTCTGTTCTCTGCTCATCAGCTCTCTGCTTGTCGAGGCAGAAAGGATCTTATTATTTGAATATTATGCTGATATTATAATATTTGGAGCTGTTTTGACTGTTTACCCGGCTATTTTTCCGCAGGTGAGTTGACACCCACAAAAACTTCTGTTTTTCAATCCAGCTATCTACGAATTTCTCTATGGCTTACCTAGGACACGCCATCGCGTTGCATTTAATTCCTGAAAAATACGACCCCCACTTCATGGTGTTCGTGAAACAAGAGAAAACAACAACAATCAAAAAAATCACTCAAACCATATATGACCTCCCCCTTTCTCGTGGTCAAATACGACCCCCCCCCCCGCATCACAACGATGCCCTGCTCTAGGCTTGCCGCCTAAGCTGCCTTCAAAGAGACATGAGCAGCGCGGCCATGAAAACGATCCACAAAGAGAAGGTACAGTAGCGTAGCAGAGGTACTGTCGCTCGGCTATGGAGGGGATGTACTTTCCGAAAAGATTGAGCCTAGCTTAACAACAGTTCACAAAATTTAACAGAGTGAAACCTGAAAACTGGAGCTTGTGCAGCAGTGGAAGTGCAAAATATTAAAGAGTAAGAGGTCAAAGAGTATATTTCGGAGTAGAAGGCTGTGGTTTTTGGCACCGCTTGGATCCCCTGGGCCACCTGCAAAAACACCCAGATTACACTGCACTGTGGACACGACAAGTAGCATGCCGCACAGATGGGAGCGACGTCACGCCCGAAGGACGAATTTGCCGCTCCTGCTCCCTGCCTGGCTGGTTGATTTCAGCGCTCAAACAAATGCTCGTCCTCGTGGGGTCTTATCTATGTTTGTATTCATACGGGCTCGACAGCTTCAATCGATAAGCTGTATCGAGCATTCG
>MU912908.1:4445-16194 GCA_036418165.1 Cooperia oncophora
GCTCGGTATGGCGCTGCTTAAAGGCTGAGCCCGCATTCAAATTTGATGAGTTATGCGGCTCAAATACTTATAACAAGGTAGCAAGTAACCCCTTAGTGAAGAAAAATCAGAAAGAAATCATAGGAAAGGCTCTATATAGAACCCTTGCTTAATTGAGGTTGTACGTGCTCAAGGCGAAGAGAAGGTGCGGTCGCACGAGTTCTCACTTGTTGATATCAGCTGTTTTCCCTTATCACCTCACTCTCACCACTCGACGTGGAGAGAAGCAGCAGCGAAACAACCGCACCATCAGATAACCATTAGAATGAATGGAGGGCGGTGCCAATGATTGTAGGTTGGGCCAATGAGAAGAACGACGGCATCGTGGGCCTCCTCACTCGTTTTTGCGCCGCGAAAGTGGTGTAGTTGTTGCCTCTGCGGACCTGACTACCTGCTCACGAAGGGAGAGGAAAATCTCAACTGAACGCGGACGCTGCCTTCAAGACATCCTGATAGTAAAGACTGTGAACAGCCGCAACGGTGCCATCTTTAGCAAACCGGCCGATTTCAAAAAGAGATGGGAAGAATTTTTGCAATTAGAGAGACTCCTGTAGGAGGAATTCCATCACAGATATTGCCCACAGAGTGAGACGACGGCAGATCCCATTATTTTATGGATGGAGTATGAAGTTCGCCGGGAGCTAGGAAGAATGAAAGTTGGGAAAGCAGTGGGTCCAGACGGGGTACCGATAGAGGCATGGAAGGCCCTTGGAGAGCATGGGGTGAGTTGGCTCACGCACTTCCTAAACAACATACAGCCGAATGAAGGCCGGATGCGAGGATTGGCAGCTCAATCGTCCTCATCTTCAAACAGAAAGGAGATGCGACGGAGTGCTTCAACTACCGCCGCAAAAGCTTTACGAGCTGCTAGTCAACACATGCTGAGGGACATTGTCCTTACCTAGCACGATCACTTCGTCTTCATACTCGAAAAGTCCACCCTTGATGGCATCGTCATCGGTGATGGAGAAGTATTGAGAGAAGCAGCGACCCTGCTCCCTTGCCTTCCTGGAATTTGAGAAGACATCGGTTGCCTCGGCCTGTGCGCTGGAACGTTCAGAGAAAAGGTTCCAGAAAATCTAGTATCCCTCAGTGAAAGAAATGCACGATGGGGTCAAGGCGGCTGTATGCACCCTCACGGTTTGACAAGGAGGTAAACATCACGGTTGGGGTACACCAAGGATCAGCCCTCAGCCCTGTTCCTCTTCCTCCTGACTCTGGATGTCATGGCAAATGGAACTCATGGAAGGGTCACTGAAAACCACCCCTTATGCTGACGGCATATCTCTCATAGCGGATAGCAGGGAAGAACTCCAGAGCAAGGTGCAGAGATGGCACGATGCGCTTGCTGAGAGTGGACCCTGGCTAGACGTGAAGTAGGCCAGATTACTGAGCTCAGATAGCGCGGTGCTGATAACTGCAATGGGTTGCGGCAGTGAGTTCTGGCCCATGTGCTAGCCAAGAAAGGTAGCTCCACTCAGCTGAAATGAGGATGCTGAGATGGGCCTGCGGCTGGAACACGACTCGACAGTGTTATGAACGAGGACGTCAGGGTAGTAGCCCAGACGGCTCTCCAGCTGGCACGAGGGATGCTATTGCGATCGTATGGGCACGTGCTGAGGAGGCTTGAGGACCACCCGGTCAGGAGAGCCCTGCACTTCGAAATATAGGGCGAGCGACCAGGAGGAGCCACAAAGGAAAGAAGGGACGTCATCAAGAAGGACCTCACTGAAGTGAAAGCCACGGCAGAAGATGCAGTGGATCGGAACAAGTGGCGACGTCTAACAAGAACAGCGGACCTTGCGACGGCGCAGGACTAACGCTAAGTGGAAGAAGTTGATGTAGAGATACTAGCGACAGAAAGAGGTTGGCAGGAAAACGGGTACTTAACCCGATTGGCTGTTTCTATACTTGTACATCATAGTAGCGGTTCGCTTGCTTCCGGCTGAGCTTTTAATGGTAAGATGTTGTTCGCACTGAAAAGAGCGAGAAGTGCCGCGCTGTGTGATCAAGAGCCAAAAAGGTGACTTTTATAATAAACTCATAGTTGACCAATGTTGCTGTCCACTTTTTCATAAGGTGGTGACGGCGTTCGTGTATAATAGTTGCAGGGGCTTACATACCTACCTTTGTTGCTTTTTAGAGCCCGTTTGATTAAAGTGGTTTATTTTATTAGCACCAAACGCAGCACCAAACGCACTATTCGTGTCGAAGTAAGATGATGTGCACGAGTGCGAAAAGGCAAACTGGCTCTTCAGTTCCCTTTGAACTGTCCAAACAGTTGCTGAGTAGAAGACTTGGGAGGAGAAAGTTGGGGAAAAAATGGGAGTTGTCAAGAAAATCACCTGAAAACAGGCAGTCAATATCGTCGCAGTCACGCGGAGAGGTGTTAACAGTTCTAGGATGAGCTTACACGCGCCGTTTTCTGCGAGTTGTTGTTTTGTTTCAAGGGCACGCACCACCCCCAAAAATGATGAGTTGTGGGACTCAGATGCCGTTGGCACGGTGGTAAGCGACTCATTACGGAAAAAAAGCAAGAACAAACTTTCCGGAGCGCCCTATGTAGAGTCTCACGCCCTATCGAAATTCTTTCCTTGCAAAGGAAGAGAAGGCGTGGTCGAGTTCTCACTTGTTGGTATTAGCTCGTTCACCTGGTGGGCGGACAAGTTAAATGTAATTTGCCCTGCCGTCGCGCGCGGAGTATCACGCGGCGATGCGCGCCAAACTTTTGTTGTGCATCAGTTCCTTGGCTGAAGCAGTGGAACTCTTATGAATTCAAGCAAAGATAAGGCACTATGACCAGCGATATAGACCGTGACTGATCTTCTTTTCAGTACTCTTGTTCTTACGGCCAGGACAACCCGTCTGCAGGCGCGGTGTCGCTCGCCACGAGGCATATTACGATTGTCTTGGCGCGTACTCTTTCCTTCTTGTAACTTGTAGCTGATTTGAAGATAAGCTACTTGTGGAACAATCTCACCACCATGGAACTCTCAGAAATGAAAGTTGGGCTCTGCGATGAGCACTGGGAATAGCAGTGACTTCGTCGCTACTGGGTTCCTCACAATTTCCGAGCTAAGAAAGTAGCACATCCTCTGTGCTTGGGGGCAGAACTGTATTGTCTAAAGAAGACGACTCAATAATGTTTGAACCCATCAGCAACCGACCACTATTGCTACAAAAGGCACCTGGGCGGGCTGACTCCAACCCTCCTGACATGAACTGTAGCTATACACTGCGAAGCATAATCATAGTTCCACCCATGAATCTCACAAAATCCTGTCTTACACGAAGTTTTCCAAAATGCCCCCATACAAAAAATGTGGTAATTACCAATACCAATTCGCATGCCAACAACAAACACTAACTTGAAAAAAACAATTTTTTTCGTCAATTTTTTCAAAAATGGTCGTTCTGACAACGCAGCAAAAGTATAGTTCCACCGAACAAATCGAATATTCCAACAACAAATGTACAATAAAATGAATAAATTTTGATCCAGTAATCTATTGGAACTCTATTTCTCCAATTAAGTTGGAAAATACGGTTGCCCATGTTCGATTAGAGATTTTAATAGGCTTTCGGCCGACTGCCCCAATGATTACTCCCTAAGCTCACGGACATTGTGGAATTGTGCATTACTCTCATGGATCATACGCACCATGAAGCCCCTCACATCCTCGATTGGGTTTTAGTCGGGGCTACTCGCTGGCCAGGGCAAAAGAGCGGTTTGGTGACAACTGAATCACGCTTGAGTGCTTCGACTTGTGCATTATCTTGCATGAAAACAGGACTTTCTTGCTGATTTCTACGCCAGAAAGCAAGGAGACGTTGTCGCATGACTTTTAGATGACGGAAGAAATCATTTCTTTTTTCATACGGAGCGCAGTTTCAGACGTTCCATTCATGCGATGGCAGCCCAGACCATGAGACCACATCCACTGAAGTTCCGCCCGGAAAAATGAAACTTGTCTTCCCTCAGGTCGTGCCAGCGGAATCGGTTTTCGTCGGAGCCGTCGCAGTTGAATTTTTTCTCATCAGAAAACACGACCGCGAGAAAAAAAACTGAAAAAACAACACAGACAAGCAGTAGGGCACCGCAGCCAAAAGCTAACCTCACTCCATTGGGTTCGGCAACATCTTCGAGCAAAGCCAATTAGGTTTTCGCGATGGTTTTTCGTTAGAAACAGTACGTAACTCATATTCTCTCTAAGTGAACTCGGGATTTTTTAAGAGACGCCTAACAGTATCCTCCGAGACATTAACCTGCGAAGATGACTTGATTTCCCGACACGACACTGCAGAGTTGGATGCTTTCCTAAGGATACGGCGGTTATTCCGATCGGGCAGCAAAGGAGGATGTCCAGAGCTCTTCTCAGCTCAATATCCTGTAGGTCCCTTGGAAAAAATTGTTGATAGCATGATGAGTGCGGCCCGCATCCCGCGCCATTCGACGATTCACCAGTTTTTGAGTCTTCTTTGCGATAATCTGTCCTTTTTCGAGGTCCATTAATGAAGTTCCACTTGCCATAGCCTAGAAGAGGCAAGAAGTCATAATGATGAGAAGTTTCACCGAACAAAAATGAGATGCAGCCGGAAAATATGCGGTGGAACTATACTTTTGCTGCGTTGTCAGAACGACCATTTTTGAAAAAATTGACAAAAAAAATGTTTTTTTAAGCTAGAGTTCGGTGTTGACATGCGATATTTGCCGTATTATTGCCATATTTTCTGTATGGGGGCATTTTTGAAAGACGGCATTTTGTGAGATTCATGGGTGGAACTATGAATATGCTTCGTAGTGCACTTCCGTGTCGTTAATTGCTGGTTTGGTTGAAGAGCTTGCTCCTCTCATCGAATACTTTATCTCTATCAGTAGTGACATGTAGGTGGATCCCCAGCTAATGCAGTCTTTCTTTCATTTTGAAAATCTTCGTTTCGATGCTTCCCTTTTGCCTGATTTCCGTCCTTCTCTGAAGGCAGTCTTCGCAATAGACTATGGCTACAATTTCTTGAATGTATCAAGTGATCCGGTAGGTGATTATAGAGGTTGCACTGCATATAGAACTTGGAAAATGGCACGCAAAGCACAGTAAACATCGATTTTAGGCCCAAGGAGGCCCATACCGGCCTATCTTGACCTTGTCGTCGTACTTGTGCCGTTGTGCTCTAGCCCGTCATTTTCTAGTCTCCCTCCGCCCCGTGGCCAAGTGCAGGGAGGAGGGTCATATTGAGGGCGTCTTTTCATACTTTTTTTCTTCACTACTAAGGCAACTAGCACAAGTGCACTCCTGTTTTCGAACTCTGCTACCTATATTGTGCGGTCGGGGAAGTGCCTTTGACTACGTATTTCTCTTGTTACAATTTATAGAATCACAATAAAGTAGGAGGTTGGTTGCAACAAATGGCACAGGGAATGTGATAGGAATATTGACGACTGGTTGCAAAAAAGGGGAGCAACACCGACAGAGGCTGAGAAGAAGCGCTGCCGCTATGGTTGTTCTTCATGGATATACAACTTTCATGTTACGAACTCGTGGCGGTTCAGTGATAGATCATGATGGGTGACAGGCAGTAATAGCTGAATAATTCTGGCGCTGGGAAGGGTATATACAGAGCTAAAACAGAAATACCGCATTGAAAGAGCTGAAGGCGCTCCCTGCTGTTTTAATTATGATGGTTGACCTTTGCCTATAACTCGGCATTCTTGTGGTGTCTTTCGGAGCGCGAACTGCGGCGTAAAACGGCTATCATATGAAACTTCAAAATTTGTTGAGCCTTCGGCCTAGCGGTCCACTGCCGATATCTATTGATTACGACTGACCGGCTCACCATGTTAACACGTTGTCGACGAGCCATGTTCTTCATGACTTGCGCATGGGACGGCACATTTTCTTCGTTGAAATTCAGTAATTTTCAAATAAATCAATTATTGATCAGAGAGCATTAAGAAATGCCCGAGACGAGAGAATGAATCTTGAAACTTTGACACACTACCTTTCAATGCCCAGTCTTCCAAAATTTCGGCCAGTTCTTGAAACATTTTTCCTCTGGGAAAGATTTGGGAGACCAAAAGAAATCGCCTCTCGATGGTTGAACCTCTCAAATATGAGATCGGCATTCGCCTGGCACGAAACTGCCTGGCGCCCGCGCCCAAGCGCTGGCGCCAGATAGTTTCGCGCTACATGCAGCGGGTCAATGCATGCATGTCATGCCGCGCCTGTAACACCAATGCTAGCCAGTTTCGCGTTGAGCAGGTGTGATACTCATATTCAGAGAGTTGGACTACCTCGGGAAATAAGTTTTTAGCGAACTTGCTGCCCTATAGTACTTCGGGGCCGGCGCCCATGGCGCGAGCGCGATACGGTTCCTTGGCGAGCGAATGCGATATTCATGTTGAGAGGGTAAACTACCCCACGAGACAAGTTTTCAGCTAATTTGGTGATTTATGGTATTTTGGCGCCGGCGCCTGTGGCGCGGGCGCCAGTTAGTTCGTGCCAAGCAACTGCGATGTTCATTCCAGAGCGTCAAGCTAGCCCTAGGGACACAATTTCAACAAACTTGGTTGTTTGCACATTTTATTCATTAGAGCAATATACTGTCAGACAGCATTGTCTGATCGTCCCATGGGACAGACTGGCTGTCGCCCACTATTGTCTGACACCGCCGTCAACGTGTTAAACGTATGAGTGCTGATAAGGTACGGCATAAAAGCCGTTCGAGCTGAGAGGGTAAAAGCGGCCCTGGTGGCGTAACGGATAGCGCACTCGCCCGGAAAGCGTGAGGTGCGGGTTCGACTCCCGCCTGGGGTTCGACTTTTGCCCATAACTCAGCATTCTTGTGGTAATTTTCGGGGCGCGAAGTGCGTCGTAAAACAGCAGTTATATGAAATAAAACTCCAAAATTCAAAAAGTCTTCGGTATAGCGGTTCACTGCCGATATCTAACGATTACGGCTGACCGGCTCACCAAGTTAAACGTGTGAGTGCTGATAGGCTACGGCATAAAAGCCGTTAAGCTGAGAGGGTAAAAGCGGCCCTGGTGGCGTAACGGATAGCGCACTCGCCCGGAAAGCGTGAGGTGCGGGTTCGACTCCCGCCTGGGGTTCGACTTTTGCCCATAACTCAGCATTCTTGTGGAGGTCCCTGTGTGTTTCCAACAAAGGTGATGCTTCAGGAAAAGAAGTCCGTAATAAAAGCATGGGGTCAAAGGTTTGAAGAGAAAATATCCTCTTGGTGGTAAGCTTCAGAGGGTTCCAAGTGCGACAGTGTGCGCCAGCCAGCGTGTTTTGATGACAACCAATCGTCAATAGCTGACTTTAGGCGCACCAATCAGATGACTACCCCCTTGTCTGCTTTTGTAATGGAATTCCTGCTACGCGGATTACTTTCTGATTCAGATGGATAAGACCGCAAGCCCGAATATCTCTACCGAAGGTGGATATGACAAAGATGACGAACGGGTTGGTTTTTCGTGATTCCTTGGATGACTGGATGAAAAAACGTTTTGTCCGAGAGCTCTGCTTTGTCAAGCAATTGCACAGCCGTGTCGCCGCTCTGAGATGTCTTAACGTTTAATGTAATATTCAGTTTTAATGCATGTTGAGTGTAATGATTTAAGGCGCTGTAAACAAATAAATAGTGAATCTCATGAATCCCCCCTCCAGCACTGAGCTATTCTCTTTATTTCACATCCTGCTTACGATGCTAGTGATCTCCCTGTCAAAATCCTAAGGCTCTAGTAGCCATTCAATAGATCATGACCTATTCATTAGACCCTTTCATTGAACTGCCTATCCAAATAAGTCACCTCGCCTAGAACCTCAGCTTAGATCATGTTTTTCATCTTTATTCAAGCTTTTCATCTTAGCTGCAGACAGAGAATTCGAGTGAGGTTAGGCTGAGCTTTTTCAAAAGGTTCTCCGAGTGTTCCAAAGTTCATTCTTGGTAAAATTTTCGGGCAGATGACCGTCGAATAGGGCAACATATGTGCAGTGATAGTCGAAATTCGCTCCTGTCTAAGTTTTTTTGAGCATAACTCTACTCAGTCTTCTCAATTTAAACTAGTTGTAACAGGCTCATAATTCAACAGAACAAAAGTGCCACTACAACATACACTACGCACTTCAAGTTGATGGTGGCTTGACATGGCCTAGGCACAGAGTCAATATGTGACCCTGCTTGCAGCAAAGTGATCTGTTCCAAGCTGACATTGCTACAATTTTTTCAATAGTAATAGATGGATGACTTTCCGATCAAACGACCGACTTGGCAGCATCGTTAGCAAGGGAGGTCTTTCAGGTCGTGGCGCGCTTTTTGGAAATGGTTTGTTGCTTGTTGTAGGGGTCCATACAAGGATCACAAAAATGGGTTTCATTTTTGCTATGCGTTTCTGGGGAGGTCAAAAACTGAGTGAAAAGAATTTGACAAGAATGGGCGATTTTAACTATCTTAATGGGCTCCGTTCTGATTGTAACTTCGAGCATGCATAGTTTATGAGGTGCTCAGTTCTAAATGAATTCAAAATGCAAGTATCCTTTCATTCTATAAACCAGTAACTTTGTGTGTCGGTTTGTATGTTTGTATGTATGTAGGTATGTATGTATGTATGTTTGTCTGTCCGTCCGCAAAATACTTCACGGGTTCGAGTTCGCTGGAGGCGAAAACGACCGCTAGGCAAACCGGTAACCGACTGGGAGGATGTAGCAGTCCAATGATTTGATTGTGATAACAGCCTCCGCTATATAAGACAACCATTCGGTACACTCCGAGCCATTGCACGAGCTGCTGGCGTGGCAGCTGGACGTGTGCTCGTGCGGGGGCAGGGTGGGGGTACCGGGTCGCCCTGCCTCCCTCTCCTGCACGTGCTCAGCCGGAGCTGAGCACGTGTATGGGAGGGAGGCAGAGGGAGGGTCGCGGGGGGGGGTACAGTGAGGGGTGCGTAGCGCGCGTTTCAGTAGAAACGCGCACCAAGGGATGAGGAAACAACCGCTAACAAAACTGCAAGCCAATCTATGTTACCGTAACGAACTAAGAAGTTGTTTTGGTTGTGATAACACTCTCCACTATATAAGAAAACCACTACACTCCGAGCCATTGCACGGGTTGCTCGCGTGGCAGTTGGACGTAAGCGCGTGCAAGGGGCAAGGTGGGGGGGGGGTGGAGTGGCGAGTACGGAATGGGGTGAGGTGAGGAAGGTGGGAGTTAGTATCGAGTGACCCCCTTCTCCCATCCTCACTCCCTTGCGCGTACTCGGATCTGAGCCCATGCAGGGGAAGGAGGCATATGGATTGAATCGGGCAAACTGGGGCCAACCACTGTGATATACTCTGTGCTACTGCAGGAGCTGCTCGCTTGGGAGCTGGACGTGAGCACGAGCAAGGCGGTGGTAAGAACAGTGGCGGAGTAGTGTCCCTATGTTGCATGGCGGCTGCATACCACGTGCGGGGGTGGGTGCCGGTTAAATAGGGTCAGTGGGATATGATGTGGTGAGGGGATACCAGATGAGAACGGCGATTTCGCGATTAGGAGCACATAGCCCCTGCGGCGGTAAGGCGTCTACGGTTGCGACAAGATGGGAAGAAAATGGATCGACCGCAATCGGAACTGAACCGATTAATGTTGCATTATCAAATTGTGGTAGCGTTTTGATAGTCATAACACCCTCCACAACATAACACAACCATTTTTGCACTCAGAACCATTGCACGGGCTATTCGCGTAGCAGCTGAGTGTGACCTGTAGGGTGGCTGAGCGGGGAATAGCTGAGGTTAGTTTGGGGATAGGAGGCATATGGATTGAATCGGGCAAAAGGTAAAGGGGTACCATATTGGCGCGACCGACGCTCGCCTGAACAGGAGCACGCAGCGACTGCGGAGACCGAAGAATCCGTGGCTGTCATAAGATGGGGAGGACAGTAATCGATTATCCATGACCAGATTTCAAACCTTTCATTATAAAAGTGAAGTGCCCTGCGACTATATGGCGCGTTCCTACATTTATTTGATTAGAAGACACCGGTTAGGCACCATGAGAGCATCATAAATGCCTAAGACAGTAGTATCGCCCTGCTTATGCCTTACTTTGTTCCTTTCTTTCACGAGTTAAGAAGTGAGGCTCTAAAGCAGTTGCATGAGCCCGGCGAAGCCGGGCTTCCAAGAAGGAGGAGAGCTCGGCGTTAGCCGGGCGATCCGACTGGTCATGTAATAACACTCTTGGAACCGACGCAACAGTGATGTTTTTGTCAGCGGTCCCCTCATGCTCACTGTCAGAGGATTGGATGGCGCAGTGCATAGCTCGATGGATTCTGGATGGGAAGACGGTACGGGACTTTGTGAGTCGCATTGAGGCAATTTTTTGCTTTTTCCGGCTTTCTATTCATTCCGTCTTTCCTGTGTGTGCAGCAGTATAAAGAAGCCAAGTATATGTCACTTTAAGCCATATTCTTCATTTTGATGCCTTACAATAGCTTGGCTATGTGGGAGAGCCTGTTTCCGGGAACGTTCACGTCTCGTTATGTTAACATTTCCCTTCATTGATAGACAAATCTAACAGCTGTGGTAAAGTTCAACAAAACATGTGAAGCATATGCATCTATTGCACCAACTACACCTGACAAACGCCAGGAAAGAACAGTCACTGTCTTCTTGGCAAGGGACGACAATAAGGTCATATCCTTCGTTGAACGAAGTTCGTCGGAGTTTACAACGGTCCAGGAGGATCTTCGACATACCAGCTGCCACCCAGGCGTAAACTGGCTTTTCCCCACAACCGAGCTGGTTTGTAAGGTATCAGAATGAAGAATAGCACTTCAAATTGCATATACTTGACACTGAAAAATGCAAAAAAAATTGCCGCAAGGAGGATCTGGTCCATAAATTCCTGTATCGTCCTCCCATCCAGAATCCATCGAGCACCATCCGATCCGCCGACAGTGAGCATGAGGGGACCGCTGACAAAAACATCACTGTTGCGTCGGTGCATGCCAAGTGTGTTACTACATGATACTTACATTTTGACTTTATTTGAAACTATTTTCGAAGGCCTAATTAACGAGCACCTCATAAGCTATGCATGTTCAAAGTTACAATCAGAACGGTGCCCATCAAAGGCTGAGCCCGCGTTCAATTTGATGACTTATGCAGCTCAAATACTTACACAAGGTAGCAAGTAACCCCTTAGTGAAGAAAAATCAGAAAGAAATCATAGGAAAGGCTCTATATAGAACCCCTTGCTTAATTGAGGTTGTACGTGCTCAAGGCGAAGAGAAGGTGCGGTCGCACGAGTTCTCACTTGTTGATATCAGCTGTTTTCCCTTATCACCTCACTCTCACCACTCGACGTGGAGAGAAGCAGCAGCGAAACAACCGCACCATCAGATAACCATTAGGAATGAATGGAGGGCGGTGCCAATGATTGTAGGTTGGGCCAATGAGAAGAACGACGGCATCGTGGGCCTCCTCACTCGTTTTTGCGCCGCGAAAGTGGTGGTTGTGCCTCTGCGGACCTGACTACCTGCTCACGAAGGAAGAAGAAAATCTCAACTGAAACGCTGCCTTTAAGGTATTTGAAATCGCTCACTTTTGTCAAATTCTTTTCACTCAGTTTTTGACCTACCCAGAAACGCATAGCAAAAATGAAACCCATTTTTGTGATCCTTGTATGGACCCCTACAACAAGCAACAAACCATTTCCAAAAAGCGCGCCACGACC